>JAQZBX010008254.1:0-16386 GCA_029593785.1 Cabassous unicinctus
TGGGGAATTGAATATAAAAGGCAAGGCAAAGAACAGAGTTGAAGCAGTCTTTTGAGAAGCAGTCTTTGAGAAGCAGCTTTGATGTTGGAAAGAAGGCCCCAGGAGAAGAGAAGCGAACCGTTCGCCTAATCGCCTACAGCTGACCTTGTGGAGGAAACAGGAGCTAAGCCCGGAGAGAAACGCAGCCCCGGGAAGAGAGAAATCCAAGAAGCCTGAACCCTGGCAAATGTCGGCAGCTGTCTTGCTCCAACATGTGACATTGGACTTTGGTGAGGGAAGAAACTTATGCTTTATGGCCTGGTATCTGTGGACTTCTACCCCAAATAAATACCCTTTATAAAGACCAACTCATTTTTGGTATTTCACATTAGCACTCCTTTGGCTGACTAATACAAGGCGCATGTGTCATTCATCCTTGCATGCCAGCCCCCAACACAGGGCTGACCGGGCCCTCAATAAATGTTTGTTGAACGAATGTATTCATAATGTATCCATGCACGGGAGCTGTGTCTATTATGCCTAGAAAAGCTTCCTGGAGGAGTCATTTTTAAAAGTGGATAAGAATATGAAATATGTCAATTTCATAATTGCCAAAGTAAATGAACGCTTCTGAATACTTGTTTGGAAATTGTTCTTATAAGGAATTTTCAGCATTCTCTTAGTCATCTAATTGGGTCAGCTTGGTATAGGTTCTACTGCTAAGAGAAATTCCAACTTTTACGAACTTAATCAAATAGGGGTTTTGTTTTTCTCGAGTGATGTTAAGTCTGGAGGTAGGACTTTAGATGTGGCGTGGCAGACCCATAGTCCTCAGGGACCTGAGATCAGTTTTTCATTCTCTCAGCCATTCTTAACTAGCGGCTTTCATCCTCCTATTTGTTTTCTTGTGGTTTCAAGATAGCTGCCTTATCTCCAGCATCCTGGGAACATTCCAGGCGGGAGGAAAGGAAGGGCAAAAGGATGTGCCAGCGGAATCAACTCTTTCTTTCAAGAACTTTCCCAGATGACCTGGAAACTTTTCATTTATGTCTTATGGATCATAACTGAGAAAACATCATCCCTCCTGCCTGAGACTCTGGGATAATTGTGTTTTTATCTTGCCGCTGACCACTTCAAATAAAGCTAGGTACTGTTTTTTGTTTGTTTGTTTTTGTTTAGGAGTAACCACAGATTGAACCCAGGACCTTACATGGGAAGCAGGAGCTCAACCACTGAGCTACATCAGCTCCCCTTTATTTTTTCCATTAGAGAAGGTATTGGTTTACAGAAAATTCATGCAGAAAGTACAGATTTCCCATATACCCCGCCACATGAAGTTTCCCCTATAATTAATAATTTTGTTACAATTGATGAAACAAAATTATTATACTTATACTGTTAACTGTAGTACATAGTTTACATTAGGGTTTACTCTTTGTATTTTACATCTCTATGATTTTAAAAATTTTTATTCTGGACTATAGATTTGCTTCTCTAATATTCACCTGCCTTAGCATGTAGTTTTGGTTTCTGGTAAAATTGTAACACATTCAGAGTGATTATTAGGTTAAGGCTTAATTATCTTCCAAAAGAAGGAAAAGGCTTCTCATTTTATATCTGGGTGTTATGTGAAAAATATTACCCTACTTTTGTTACTTGGGTAAAGGCGGGGTTTTAAATATAGTATAGTCAAATAGATGGAAAGGGAAATCTGTAGAATACTTTTCAGAAAGAAAAAAAGAAAATTATTCCATGCCCTATCCTCTCTCAAAAATAAAGTAATCTAAAATAGTTTCTTCTTTCTGAAAAGATTGACTACTGAAGAATGAATGAATACTGAATTAAGAATTTAACCCTTGAAAGCTCTGCAGTTACTAAACGTATTAGTTAGTCAAAAGGGTGCTGATGCAAAATACCAGAAATCTGTTGGATTTTATAAGGGGTATTTATTTGGGGTAGAAGCTTACAGTTACCAGGCCATTAAGCGTAAATTACTTCCCTCATCAAAGTCTGTTGGCACGTTTTGGAGCCAGATGGTTGCTGATGTCTGCAAGGGTTCAGGCTTTCTCTCCCTCTTAGGTCTCCATGGTCCCAGCTTCTTCCAATATCAGCTGTAGGCTGGGATAAGTTTCATCTCTCTCCCAGGGCTTGTTCCTCTCCAGACTCAGCTGCTCTGTTCCCTCCACAAGGTCAGCTGTAGACTGTCAGTCTCTCTAGGCTTTATCTCTCTCCCTGGGGCTCAATTCTCTCCCCAGGGCTTGATTCTCTCCAGGCTCAGCTGCTCTACTCTCTCCACAAGGCCAGCTGTGAACTATCAGGCAAATGGCTCATCTCTCTTCCCAGGGCCTCTGCTGTTTCTATGGAGCCATCTCTACTCCTCTGTGTGTTTACTTCCCAGGGCTCCAGCTCAAAAAACTCCAACTTACTCCTCTTCCATGTCATTTTCTCTGTGACTGACGTGGCCCAATCAAAGTCCTAATCATAATTTAATCATGCCCAGAGGAACAGACCAGTTTACAAACATAATCCAATATCTATTTTTGGAATTCATAAACAATGCCAAACTGCTACACTAGGTAAAAGGATGTCTCGCTAATTTAGAAAATAAGCTTTTATTGAGTTTTTCAGTTCTGCCTGTTAATCTTACTGAAATCAACAAGACTGAAAACCCCATGCTTCCTCATGGCTGGATATTGGAAGGACTTTATAGACTATCCTGATTGTGCTGTGTGAATGCCCCTCCAGGTCAGAAGTTGCTCTTCATAGTAGGACGAGGAATAATACTGAATTATCTTTCAAAGGACCTGGAACAAGATGGGCCCTCTGTCCAAAAGTGTCACTTTACACAAGGGAGAGCCAAGACAAGATACACCGAAAAACCAGGAACTAAGGTGGCACAGGCATTAGGACGCCTCTCTCCCACATCAGAGATTCCGAGGATCAAATCCCAGTGAAGGCAGGAGGAGAAGGAGGAGAAGAGAGGGCAGGAAACGGACACAGAGAGTTGCCCATTGAATGGACACAGAAACAGCAAAAACGGGGGTGGGTGGGTAAAAATGAATAAAAGTAAATAAATGAATAAATAAATCCTTTAAAAAATGTATAGGGGAGGGAGATATGGACTATAGTTAGTAGTAACACTCTGACAATGCTCTTTCACGATTGTTAACAAATGTTTCACAACAATGCAGGATGTTTGGGGGTGGGTGATGTGTGGGAGCCCTGTATGATGTTATGCATGTTTGTTTTTTAAGTTCACGATGTTTATTGAACACTTATAGTTTATGTATGTTCGTGTATGAATGATATACTTCAATAAATTTTTAAAAAATTAAAAAAACAAAACAAAACAAAACAAAAGTGTCACTTTAGACTTTGAGGATTCCTGGACAAACTGGAATAGAAGCTCTCTAAATTTAGAAGCAAAAACGATGGCATTATTAGTTTCTATTAAGACCAAATTTTATGTGGAAGCTAGTTGACTTCTGATCTCAAATCACAATCACCTTGAAATAGTCTCTTCCCCTTCACTGAAATGCCACACACTCATGGCATTCATTTCACTCTCTAATAGGAATTAAAGGGGGCTGCTTTTCAGATAATCACTTTGTAGAAAATCATACTCCAGCCTAACTGGAGACAGAGAAATTAAAATATATTTAGCAACCATAACAGGTATGGGTTTCACAAGTGATAAGCTCAGGGGAGAACATAACTGTAACTTTCCTCATTTTCCTATGAGTGAATTTAATTTCTATTTTACTGCCCCATTTTTGCCTAATGGCAGGCAATCTAATTTAACTATTCCTGGTCAGCTTATATATGTCATCTAAAGTCTTAACTGTAAAATATGATATTTTTTATTTCTGCCCTTTATATTAAGTAAGGTAACACTAGCTACAGAAACAAATACACCCCATTAAATTGGTGGCTTAGCCTGGAGAAATTTTATTTCTCCTACATGCAAGGTTCTATGTGGTTTTCCTGGTTGGCAGGTGGCCTTCCACGTGATCATCCACGGATCCAGCATCCATGGATCCACTCTTGTGGGTCCTCAGAGTCCTCTCCATTCAGCTGACAGATGGAAAAAGAGATCACAAAGAATTGTGCATGCCTCTTCAGCTCAGAAGTGACACACATGGCTTCTGCTTATATTCCAATGGTGAGAAATCGTCAAGATCCCACTTAGATGCAATGACAGGCTGAGAAATGTTGACTCTAGCTGGACAGCCACTTCCCAGAAGGGAGCCTGTGTTTTGGTGGTTACCAAGGCATCTCTGCTCACATTTCCTTTTTGCAGTTGAAACATTTAAATATATATATATGTCACACACACACACACACATATTTACATGATGTGATACATATGTGATATACAGTATATGACATTTTAAGCACACACAAATGTAGAGAGACTAATGTAATAAATCTCACGAATCCAATACCCAGTTTCAATAATTTTATTTTGCCAGTTTTCTTTTATTGATGGTTGGCATTGATTTCTAAGCCCTGAGACTTATAATGTACTGTGGCATCTTTTACTAGGAAGAGGCTATCCCCTGCCTAGTCTTTTTTATCTGTCCAGTTCTAGACTCCTCTGATAATATTCTGTCATCAATATCAGCTCTAAAGGTTGTGAATCCCATCTGGCCTCACACATGGTCTCCGCTACTGACTACTGCTATATCCCACCAACAGGACCATAATAACACTCCTCTTGATTTGCCAAAGTCAGTGTCACATTCATGCCACTCTTGGCCATGTGCATAAATACTTTTATCACCATTATTGAGGTATAATTTATATTGAATGAAATATACAAATTTTAAGTGTAAAGTGAGTAGTTTTCATATATATATAGCATACTGGATATTATATATGTATGCATGTATTATATATATGTGTGTATATGCATATATATGTACATGCATGTGTGTGCACATGTAAAATATATATATATTCTCCATGTAACTACCACCCCTCAAACAAGACATAATATTGCCATCACTCCAGAAAGTTCCTTGTACCCCTTGCAGCCAGACTCCCCCTAGTCCTTCTCCCAGGTAGCCACTGCTCTTATTTATATCATTATACATTAGTTTTGTTGGTTCTAGAACTTCATAAATTGAATTATGTAGAATATATTCTTTTTTATCTGGTTTCTCTTACTCAGCATATTTTGGAGATTCATCCATGGTATTGTATGTACCACTAGTTCAGTATATATTCTGAATCCAAGTCCTTTTGTTGGGTATATGTTTTTGAAATATTTTCTTCCAGTCTGTGGTAAGCCTTTTAATTCTCTTATCCATGTTTTTGAATGAGAAGACGTTTTCATTTGGATGCCAATTTATTATGTTGTTCTTTCATAGTTAGTTGTTTTATTTTGTTGTTGTTTTTGGTCCTGTTTAAAACTCTTTGCCTGCTTCAATGCTGTGAAGATTTTCTCCTATGCCTTTTCTTCCTAGAAGTTTTATAGTTTTGATTTTTAAGTTTATGTCTGTGACCAATTTCAAGTTAATTTTTGTTTTAGAGTCTGAGGTAGAGGAAAAGATTCATTTTGTTCCTGCGGCTATTCATTGGTTCCAGCAGCATTTGTTGAAAGGACTGTGTTTTCTATATAGTATTACCTGGGTGGCTTTGTTAACATTCAATTGATCATATACATGTGGATCTATTTCTGGATTCCCTGTTTTGTTTCATTGATCTACGTGTCTATATTTATACAAATGCTACAATGTACTGATTACTGTAGATGGATTATAAATATTGATATCAGGTAGCAGAAGTTCTCTTTATTATTATTTAAAATTTTTTTTTGTTTATTCTCAGTTCTTATCATGCATAACTATTTGGCCATTCTCTCTAGTAATAATAAGGCCAGCCTATGTGTTATAATTAGCCTAGGCACTTAATGAATGTATTTTTCTCTATTTGGCTCTCCAAAACTGAGAAAGCATAGGAACTTCAGGGGCAGCCAGGTGGGAAATGAGGCATATTTCCCCTCTAATCTCAGATCCCTAAACTTAACCAGATATTTCTAACATCTAGCCACCACCATCCCGGACTCAGACAGAAGTGCAGGGCCAGGCACTCTTAGGAGAGATGGATTTCCATGTACCTAAGATATCTTAGTCACCTCTCCAATGTATTTTTTTTCCTCCCTGCACCCTCAACCAAAATCGTGGGGCTTTGAATCAGTCAATCCTTTTGGAAAGCCTACTCTAAATCCCCACAGATTTCTGACCTTAGGAAAGTTACTTAACATTTCTGATTTTCTGTTTTGTCTTCTAAAATGGTGGGAATAATCCCTACTTCACAGATTTACAAATAAATCAATGTACATACATATGCTTGGTACATATTTATTTGTTTACAAAGTACCTATAGACTGCTTGCAGCATGCCAGGTACCTTCCAAATATTAATCACTTTCCAAACATTAACACAGTTAGTTCTCATAACAACCCTATGAACTTGTTACTATTATGATCGCCATTTATAGATGAGGAAACAGGCAAAGAAAGTTTATGCAGCTGGTCCATGGTCACAAAGGTAAAACTTGGTGAAACCATAATTTGTACTCAAGGCAATCTGGCCTCAGAATTCATTCTTTAATGACTAAGTGCTATTACTCCTTCATATACCAATTTGATATCTGTTTGATGGTAAAAAGAGGATATCTGGGTACAATCTAGAGGATTAAATATGAATTTAAATATGTGACCTCAGACAATTTATGATCTCATTGGGCTTTTGTGACCATTAAATATGAAAATGTATGTAAAACACTTAGCACAGTATCTGGCAAATAGAAAGTGTTCAATAGATGATAGCTATATTTTTAATAACTAATATTATTACCATTGCTATAGTTTAGGTGATTACAAAAAACAGGTCTACCTGAAGTCAAATTGGATTAGGGGTGGAAAGAGGAGAGGTGGAGGTTACTAGATTAAATCTGTGTCTATAAGGAAAAGGACCCTTTACATTTAAAATTGGGTGATCTAGCAGAAAAGGGAGAAGCTATACTACTATTGTGAGAGCAGAGGGTCCTGTTTACATAACACCCAATGTTGTGAGACTGGGCAAACACTGAGACTAGTTATTAAATACAGACATTTCCCCTATGAAGGCTTTTTCTGGTATGAGTGCTGTGAAACCCCAACTCTCCTAAGGGTTTTGTGCTCCTCCCAGGTGCAGCTTTGGCACTGAGTGTAGCACAGTGCTAGGTACAAAGTGGGCACTGAATGATGAAAAAGGAGATCAATGACTGAATGAGTGAGATTAAACGAGAAACTAGTATCCAGAGAAGGAGTGAAAGACATGAATTATTTGTCAATTCATTTAAACATGTCAAGTTGATAGTGTTAAAAGCATAAACTTCATACAGTTTGGACTTGGAGTTTCTTATTTTTTAGCTTAAAAGAATCCTGAAACACAACAACTAGACAATCTGACTATAACAGACATAGGAGAGAGAGATTAATTTAGAAAACTAAGAGGGCATAATTTTGGGGAAAAGAACCCCTCCTTGTGTTGACCATAGGATTACTTATATTTTGCACCTGAAAAGGAGAACACATCCTTTCTCTGCTACCCGTAGGGACCAGAGTAACGTTAGTGTAGGTTTGTGTGCTCTGAATCAGACTTCTAGAAGGAGGAGGGAGAGCCTGTTGATTGGTGCTGAGGATGAGGACCCGGGCAATGCAGAAATTGCATGCATTTAAAATGACTATGGAACCTAGTGGCTGATGAATCGGGTGCTTGTAGATTTATAGTTTTGCCTCTTCATATTTTTCAGTTTCTGATTCTCTTCCGTACCTCCTAGGATATACACAAAGTAGGTGTTCCACTTGGTCCAGGAAGAAGCTCCATTAAACAGGCTTTCATTTCCCCTTTCCAGCTGCCTCCCTTCATTAAACACAAACACACACACTCCAGGAGTAGAAATAGAGAGGAGAATCATCTAGATTGGAGTATGTGTGTAGATGGAAGGATGGTGGAAGAGCAAGGAAGTGGGTGCTTGGGAAGAAAGGAGAGTTAAGTGTCCAGTTTTTGTTCTTTCTTGGCATTTTTTGTTTGTTTGTTTGTTTCCTGGTTGGTTTCTCCAGTGGGATTTCAGAAAATGTAGGCCTGGCTCATTACCCAGTGCTTTAGATTATCTCTAAAATAGCTGTAAAGGGCTGACACAACTGGACAGTCTTTTCTCTTTTTGGATCCCCACATACAATTTATAGTCATCTAGAGATTCTCTACATAGATAACCTCACTCAGGAACTCCCTTCTAGATCTATGAACAATTCTCAGACCAGATGAAAAGAAACGGTTTATGTTCTCACCTGCTTATTCTGGCCAATGTTCCAGTCTCACTGAATTGCTTAGAGATATTAGAAACCTTTATACTATTTCATGCCTCTAAGAATTTGCTTAGGCTATTCTCTCTGTCTGGAACATTCACATCCCCATACCCTACCAACTGCTAACTTCTCCAGCCCACCCCCAGTTCTTTTCCACCATCAGTTATATTAGGCTGAAAGACCAGTTCTTCTAAAAGCCCTCTTCTGATCTCTCTACTCCCACCCAAGTGGAATGGTTATTGAGGGTCAGACTATTACTGTGGCCTATGAAGCTCTAAGGTGCTTATATTATACTTTATTAAACATATCTGCATTCACACCCACGTTCCTTAACTAATTGGTTAACTATTGAAAACCAAGTCTGTGGATTAATTTATCTTTGAATTTCCAGCATTTAAAACAAAGCTTTCTTGGCATACAGTATGCACTCAATAACTATTCATTGAAAAAATAAACTGATCGTTCATAAGAATGAAGATGAACTCCATCTGCTTTAAGAAAGCCAAATATACAGATTTATTAAGTAGACAACAGTTGGAATAATTATTTATCCTCTCAAAAGTTGCTTCACTTTGCAAGAGATAAACAATAGTCATTTAAAATGTTGTTTTTATACTCAGCTTTTCAAGAAAACATCTGATTAAAAGAAATAATATCTGTGCTTCAAAGTCTAACTGTAGGCAATAGTCTGGCATTTTTAAAGAAATTATAATGTGGTCATAGCAGCAGCTTCACTTTGGCAGTTATTTACATAATTTTAGTAAATTCACAGGAGGGAAATAAAATCTTTTGAGAAGCTAGACATTTGGTAGCCTATTTGGAAAAATACCCTAGAAATTATAGAAATCAGATCTTTTACCAGATTTTTAAATTCATTTTTGCCCTATATTATATTACATATTTTAGTTTCTCCAAACACTTTAACATTTAGTTTATTATTTTATTCTTATAATAACCTTGTGATATGTGTTAAAACAGATTTCCCCACCCCAACCCTACCTCCCCTTTATAAAAAGATGGTGAAAAAATACACATGCCTCGTTCAAGATTACACAGTTAGGTTGTTGACCCTTTACTTCTAATTAACTAATTTCCTTTTTGAATTTTAAGTTGTCTCAGGTTTAGCCTCTACTCTATTCAATGTGCTCAATGTATTTTCTAGTGTATCAGCAAATTAAGCAAAGAGCATTTCTTGTGTGTTGCCCTTTATTTATTGTTTCTGCAAAGTCCTCAGGTATTTTTATTGAGAATTCTAAATTAAGCTATTTTATTTGGAGCCCAGCTTTGGAAATGTTGCTTTCAAGTAGCAAGCCTTGACTTCCAAATACATCTTGACTTGAAGATTTGCGAGTATATGGGGCTCTACGCCAGCAGCTCTCCCTCCGCATAAAGCTGGTGTTCTCCTGAAGGGAGAGAATTAAGGCTGCCGACTCTGACCTGGGTAATCCAGATACATTTCTGTCTGGTCCTTTTGCCTCATCTCTTTCCCACTTTTCAGTTTTTCAGTTGGAGAAGCTAAGACCTGGAAAAAATAAATGAAATACTTGAGGCCACATAGTTAGTTGGTAGCCCGGCTTGGTCTACAAATAGGGTTTCCTCACTTGGGTGGAGTAAATGAAACATCAGTATGACTGAAATGAAAAACAACCAGCCCAGAATTTTTTTTTTGTAAATACCATGGGATTAGGGACCATTTAAAACACACTCCATTTATCAAAACCTCCAAATACATTCTTCTTAGTCACATTATATATTCTGAGTTATCTTCTTCTTGCCCTTTATAATTGAAGAAATTGATGAGAATTTTAGGGTAATGACAGATGAATGTTAATCACAAATTTAATTTGTGTGAACTTGCTTAATACTTTACAAAGCACATTCATATACTTAATTTCCTAGAAGTGTAGATCCTTACCAAATCCAGGTACGGTCCAAAGGCAGTCACTTACCCATTCACATGTCTCTATGAAGATGGAGCCCAGGATGCATCCCAGGCTATAGGACTCCACATGCAGTGTTCTTTGTGGTGTATAATCACACTCGGATTCTACCAGTCAAGTGTAGGGCCACGTGGATGTGAGGGGTAAAATGTGAGTGGTGAATTTCCTACCCTAATCCAAAACCTGCCATGGACAGTCTCTGTGATCCCATTCAGGCCCCCCACCTGGACTTTGAAAGAGAATCTCACAATTTCAGAGAATGGACTCAGAGTTGTGAAATCTAGTGATGAAAAGATCTTCAGAAACGCCATGCTCTGTTTTTATTCTGAGTAACAATTAGTCCCCAGATGATTTTATTTTGGGGAATAAAATCTCAGCAGTGATTAGTCAACTGGCTGAACAGCTGCATGTGTGTTCAGATTTTTAAAACATAACCCTCTTTGCGGAGGACGGGCAATAGGGCACCAAATGCAAGCATATTCCTCACATATGAAAAACGATTCTGTCAGCAAGCTTAACTGGGTAGAAAAGTTTTGCCTCTAATTCCAATTTTAAGTCATGTTATAAATCAACCAATCATAGGATTTGGAGGCTGGAGGAAATCCAAATTTTGCTATTGCCCCACAGGACTAGCCTGGAAAATAAAGAAGTAGATGAAACTTGACTTTGATTAGTGCTCTCTTTTTAAGAAAAAATATTTCCAGAACAAATTCCAATCCACAATCTTTCTTTAGTAATATAAGACAGTGTTTAAAATCTAATATATTAGTGGTTTGATATTTAATTTAGATGAATTATTAGTCTTTGTTTAACAAATAATATTTGACACATAGTGTTGAACACAAGTATTTTCTTTCATAACATAAACGTATTTTATAAAGCAGAGCAGATAAAATATTACTTATAAGAAATACCACATCCTGACCATATTCTCTCTGTAATCCTGGTTCCTGATTCACTCATTATAACTTTGTAAGGAGAAATTGGGCATAATAAAACCTCCCTTAAAGGATTATTGTGAACGTCAGTGGGAAAATACATGTTACTCACTGGGCACTAGGTGGCAGTGACAAAGCGGTCACATCTATCCTTCCTGTGCTTACACAAAGATGGGAATTTTGATCCCTGGTAAGACAGAGGAAGACTTTTGACCAGGTAAATACTAGGATTCAATTAAATTGGAAATATTCTCTTTAAATTTTAAAAAGTTCTTTTTATTCTCACTTACCTATTACAGGAAAGATGGAAGGGCTGGAAATTCCCTGTGTCCTTTATTCATAGAGAAAGTCTGTTTTCAGCATGTGTGCTAATCAATGATCCACTGACTGGATTTTCAAAGTATCCTTGCTTCTGATGTACCTAGCCATCTACTCTGTATTCACCCCAGCTAATAACAGGGACTATTTTTTCACTTCTCCCCCACCTACCTTCTAAAAGTAAGCATACAACTTTTAAGGTCTGGAGACTACATGACAATATAATAATATTGATATTATACTGTATAATAAGTTGAAGAGTCCTGGAAATAGACAGTGCATTGGAGTTCAAAGGAGAAAGAGATTGCTTCCTCTTTTGCTGATGTAAGAGGTCTTCTTGGAAGTTTGAATAGAGAAGTAGAGATGGGGGCATCACAGGAAAGAATATGGAAAGAGTGGAGTGGTTAATACTCCTTGAAGGAAAAGGAAAGGAGACAAATATTCCAGAAAGAAAGAATAGAACAGTTTTTCTGGAGCTGAGGGTTTGTGCATTATCATGATTAATTACAAGAACGGTTGTCAAGCTTTCTTTATAAAAAATATTCTCAAGGAGAATTCCTCAAGTTCTACTGCCTATTAATTTCTGCCGATGCATTTTATTTGGCATCTTCAATGACAGAGGACATTTTTTAAAATTAAAGAAATGAAGGCAATAAAGATGAAGTTCATTAGAAGAATAATTTATGTGTGATATTTAAAAACTAAGCAACACCATTGTCCCAAGCAAATTACAAGTTTCTAGTTTTACGATAAGTTTGCAGTGTGTCCTTGAAATTTCTAAATATATGGCTTGAGATTTTTATTTAGTATATATCAATTGATAGTGCTTTAACATCCTGTATTTATTATTTATCAAGAAATTATGAAACAAGGCAATATGGTGTTGTGGCACATGCTTTGGATTTGGAATTTTAAAAACTCGCTTTATAGTCCTACTTTTACCATTTGTGACAGTTTGAGATTATTTATGAATCCCCAAAAGAGAAAGATTATGTTTATAAACTAATCTATTCCTCTGTGTGTGATGCCCTTTGATGGCATTAGGTTCAGCTGAGATGTCTTGATTAAATTACCTGTTAAGATTAGGGCTTTGATTTGACCATGTCAGTAAGACATAACTCAGGTTGAGTCCCCATCCCCTTGGTGGGCTGATACAAATGAACACTCACTCAAGAAGACACATAGGAAGATGCTGGGACCCCAGGGGAGAGATGAGCTACTCACTTGATAGTTTGCAGCAGAGAGAGAGGAAGCCTTGAAAGACAAGCCCTATGCCAGCCTGCAGCTGAGATGAGGAGGAAGCTGGGCCCACGGAGCCTCAAGAGGAAGAGGAAGTCCAGGAAAGAGAGACAGGCAGAGATCAGCCACCATCTTGCTTAACACATGGCAACTGACTTTGGTGAGAAAGCAACCTTGAGTTGAACTCTTTATGGCCTTGTATCTGTAAGCTTTTACCCCAAATAAATACCCTTTATAAAAGCCAACAGATTTCTGGTACTTTGCATTGGCACACCCCTTTGGCAGACTAATACACCATTAAATAATCTTTTTTTTTTGTATGACCTTGACTGTATTTCCCATCTTTGAATCTGTGTGTAATCATGTACAAAATAAGTGAAAATGAATTCAACTCCTCTTGCTTCAATTTCTAAAAAGTGCATATTATTATGTTTTCAAAAGAAAATGCCACCCTCCTTTTACTTTTATCCTTTTAAAAAACATGTCATGATGAAAGGGGTCTGCATAGTCCAAATGATATTTTTCCTCCGGTAGCACGAGAATTTTTCTAGGCTTACATAGCAGCTTTAACCTGGTTAAATCATAATGTCAAAGGCACCTTAATGAGAACAAGGAAGATTTTAAAAAGAGGTCCACTCTCTGCTCCTGGTAGGGGCTTGCAAGGGATACAGAAATATGAGTAATTTCATATTCATCATGCCACTTGATTGTGTTTTAGTTCTGCGTGTGTCTATACAACCTAAATGAACTTTTATGAAAGATAATAATGTATAAAGGCTCATCACTGGAATGGTGAGGGAATACTGCTCTTTATGAAGAACATGTGCTATTTTCCGTGTATAGGATATATCCATAGGAGGCCAATTGCCAATGGTTGCCCCACTTATAACTACAGACAAAAAGTCCTCTGGTAACACTCTCTATTATCAATTCCCCAGCAGGAAGACTGAGCTCCAACTCTCTGAGCCAAAGGGTGTTGGAGAGTACATTTGCAGATGTCATCTAGAACAGATTATTGATTAAACATCACTGATGCATCTTTATCAACGGAAGCTATGGGGCAGGGGTGGGGTGAGGGTGGGACTAGGGGTGGGGGCTCTTCTCAGAACCCTTGAGAGAAAGCCCATGGCAGGCTTCTGCATATTCATGGTTTCTCACAGCTCTGAGAAGCCTTTCAGACACTTTCATAAGCCTTCTTTTCATAAGGCTATGTGGGCATGTAATTCTAGATACACATAAATAAATAACATCAGTGCTAAGAGTACATATGCTTTTTGTTGTGAGGTAATTTTGTCCTAAATGACTATTGCTATACATTTTTAATTTCCTTCAGAATAAATCGAAGCTTTTCTTTACAAAGTGGTTAATGAAAGAGTTTGACCTTTTCCTCCATTTTTCTATTTGAAGAAAACAAATTATATGCTACATCTTTTTTAAGGTTTGAGAATATAGGAGACCTCATCTCTATTCACCATAGCCAATTTTGTGCTGTGGTTTCTAGTGTTACTTCTTATTACTAAATGTGAGTATATTATATAAACCAAAAGAAAACTATTATTACAACAGAACTATAATTCACAATCAACCTGCATTAATAATCAGTTGAAGGTAGCAATTGCATAGTGTCAAAAATCGTAGGAAAACATAGGCAGATATGGATTGAGATTCTGGCTCTATCTATTAATAGCATTTTGACTTCCAGAAGTTGCTTCAAGTTTCTGAACCTTTGTTTTCATCTGTAAAATGGGGATGATAGTTCAAAATCACCAAATTGTAAAATAAAATAATTAATGTATTTTGCACATAAAAGGTGTTAAAAACAATACTGCTCTTCTTCACCCCCTGCCCCTGTTAATCAAGTTGAAAGCACAGAGTGCAAATTTAATGAATGCTTCACTGAAAAAGAAACAACTCATGATATTATCCTAGCCTGTATTAGTCAGTCAAAGGGGTAATGATGCAAAATACCAGAAATCTGTTGGCTTTTATAAAGGGTATTTATTTGGGGTAGAAGCTTACAGTTACCAGGCCATAAAGCATAAGTTACTTCCCTCACCAAAGTCTATTGCCACGTGTTGGAGCAAGATGGCTGCCAACGTCTGCCAAGGGTTCAGGCTTCCTGGGTCCCTCTCTTCCTGGGCTCATTTCTTTACGGGCTTAGCTGCTGTGCTCACTCCCCAAGGCCAGCTGTAGACTATCAAGCGAATGGCTCTGTCTCTCTCCCCGGGGCTTCTGCTGTGTCTTAGGATTTGTCTCTATTCCTCTGTGTTCTTCTCTTGTGTGTTTACTTCCTGGGCTCCAAGATCAAAACTCCAAACTCCCTTGTCTGTGATGTGGTTTCTCTGTGAGTCTCCACCCACCAAGGGGGTGGGGACTCAACATCCTACTGACATTACCCAGTCAAAGCCCCAATCATTATTTAATCAAGTAAAACTCAAACTCAAACTCTGAATCCAATATAATCTAATATGCCCAGAGGAGCAGACAAGTTTACAAACATAATCCAATATCTATTTTTGGAATTCATAAATAATGCCAAACTGCTACATAGCCCCTCTGTCTTCCTCACTTTATACATCTTCCTGGGCTATCTGGACCTCTCTGTTGGCTATAATTATTACCTATGTGCTGATGATCCAAAATGTCTATCTGTGGTCCAAATCACTTACAAAAAGCATCTAGATTGGAGAGACGTTTCCAGTTTTATAGCAACTATTTTTGATCCAGACGCTTATAAGCTGCATGCTTTTTATATATCACCACATATTGGTTTCTGTTGAACTCACTGTCAATTTATATTTCCAAACATATTGAGAGCATGTGGTTCAGTTTATTCCATGTTTTTATGGCCTCATTCTTGGATAAGCAGAAAACTTCATCCTGGCTCTTTCTCTCTCTTTCTCTCTTTCTCTCTCTCTCTATATATATAGTTTTTCAATGATTATAGAAACTAGCAAAACACACTGGTCAACTCCTAGAGCAGGGGTTCTTAAACATTTTTGTTCCATGGACTGCTTTGCCAGTCAGGTGAAAACCACAGACCTCTTGCTAAGTCCACACTATATTGTGTATTATTTAATAAATATATCACACCCACACCAACACGTCCCAACAAGAATAATATTTTTTGAATTTCAATTCAAGCTCATGGACCCCTTGTTAAGAACCCTTGTCCTAGAGACCTATTGCAGATTTGATTTGGTTGTGATCTGATAGTTTTCACTGATATAGAATAACCAGAGGCGGGAGTTAAAAACACAGCAGTGTCTGTTAATAGTCTGACCAAATGGTTTTAGTTAAAAAATAAAGGTAATCTAAATGTGTATCTTTTGGACAGGAGAGAAGGAAAAAGAAGGTCCAAAGTGAAAAATGGCTTCAAACTCAAGTTTAGAAAGAATTTTAAATGAGATCATGTAGGTCCAATTAAAAATACATGCAAACAATTACCTAAATACTATGAAGATTTTAACAAAAAAAAAATTGCTAAACTAGAAAATAGTTGGACAACTTTTTTGCTCTCTGGAGACTGCAAAACCCTCAGGCCCATGACCAATAAACTGGATGCCTGGTTAACTTCAGGCTAGTAGGACACTTGATTTCATTAATGAAAGCC
>JAQZBX010008254.1:16486-48591 GCA_029593785.1 Cabassous unicinctus
CCGGGAATAGACAGTTTACCAATTTTTAAGAATGCATGTATTTAAACTTTTAAAGAAATTTTGTGCTTAGAGATGAAGTTTTTCTTATTTTTGCATAAAACCTCCAAACTGACTCAAAAAGAACAAAAGCACCCTCGGATTTTTGCCTGAAAATGCCAAAAGTTGGCTTCTGGCCAGATTGAAGGATTGATTCATGTTTGCCACATACCCCCTTGGCTTCATAAGTCATGAAGCCTCAGCTACTTGTTTGTTTTGACTATCTCAGTTGCAACTGACACAGGATGCTTCTGGAACTTCCAGGCCACTACTGCGTATCTGGTTTTTTATACGTGTCTTCGTAATGTCACTTTATAAGGCTTTTTTCACTATTGTATCTCACACACTGAAACAGAACTTAGTAGATACTCGATAAGTGCTTGAATGAATAAGTAAATGTTTTGAAGAAAATTTGTATAAAAACATTATTTCACTCACATCCAAAAGACCATTTTGCCTCCCTACATCTCTCCCGTACTATATCTGCCCTGCTCCATTATTATCTCCACAGTCTGAGTCCCCATGAACTCTTCCCTAGACTATTGCAGCATTTTCTGTTTGCAATCCCAGCTGCCACACTTGTCTTATTACTACTCCAGCAAGCAACCAGATGATCTTTCAAAGTGTAAATGAAAGTATGTCATTTCACTGTTCCATGCATCTAAGAGGGAACCCTAACCCCCCCCATCGAGACCTACAAAGCCCCATGTGATCTGGCACTGCTCGCCCCGTACCTCATTACCTACCATTTGCACTGTCCTTCTTTCTTTTCCTTGTATAGGTTGCCCTCATTCCCACCTGAGGGACTTGGCCCACACTATTCCCTTTGGAAATCTCTGACCCTGGATCTTTAAATGACCCACTTTTTCTAGTCATCCCAGCCCCACATTAGATTTAACCTCCTCAGCGATGTGTTTCCCTAGCCAAACAAATCCAATTTAGTCCCCTTCCCCACAGTCATTCCCTCTCAAGTTATCCTGACTTCCTTTCATCTAGCACATACCACTACCTGAAATTATATTGTTACCTTGTTTGTTAGCTTATAATTTCTGACACCCCTCTTGTCCTCTCACACATGCACTACAAGGTATTGTACAGGTAAGCACAGGCCACTTGTGCTTTGTTCAGCATGTGGAAAAGCACCAGACATATACGAGACACCCAAGAAATACTTGTCACTATTATTTTTAAGGCAGCACTAGTATTTACTAAGTTGAATTTTGAGGGTTTATTTTAATGCTAACAATGTTATTTGTGAAACTGCTGGCAACTATTATCTGAATCTAATGAAAAGGGAAAACAAGCTAATGAAATATTTCTTTAAGCATTGTCTTCTATGAAAGAACTGAACAATATTCAGCTACGTATCTTGAAAAATTGGGGTAAGGGGTAAGAAGATCCTTAGGAAGACTATTTACTACTTAAAACTCTCAGATTGTATAGCCTCTTGATACCCTTTGAAAAAAGCATGTTTAATCTTTCTGGAATTACACAATACTATAGTGTTTTCATATTTTTGTGGTCAGTGAGTCATATATTGTATGTTTAATAAAAGTGTATATGTCTTCAGTTTGAGAAGATACTAGTTTTGTTTCTCCTGGAGACAAATACTTGAGGTATTTTCCCTGCAGAATTTAGGACTGAGTGTCCCCATGGCAAGTTCATCTAGTTAACCATTCCACTGTGTTTGAAGTCTAAAAGATCTTTCTGTGCTGTGTTATCAGGAACCTAACATCATCAGAGAGTGCGTTAAGAGACTCTCACAACTGAGGCAGAAAGATAGGTTTCAGCCTAGCCTTGGAACCTTTATATAAAATAGAGACTCTAGCAACTGACAAAGAAATCAATGAGATTGCTGCCACCACAAGAATTTCTTGGAGTTAGGAACTCAAGTTAGGAATCCCAGGAGATTTGGAAGACTACATTGTGATTTCAGTTTCTTTGACACAGCCCATATTCCCAACACACACACACACACGTATACACATGCAAACAATCCCTTTTATGCACCCAAAAATGTACCATAAAGAAGCATTAAAAAAAATCCTTGGGGATTTTTTTTGGGGGGGCGTTACCAGGGGTTGAACCCGGACCTCATACATGGAAAGCAGATGTACAAACCACTGAGTTACACCCACTCCCTTCCCTTGGGGATTTTCTGTAAGAATATTTTTCTTAGAAGAAAGGGCTTATATTGTAAAAGCATCTCCACAGGATTTCTTTATTTTTATAACACATTGCCTTTATTTTCCTGCAGTAGAAAGTGCACTGTAGAGAATCAGTAAAATTGCGAGCCTACATGTTGGTTTAATGTCTGCCGATGGAATTAAAGTCACTTTAATGTACCATTCAGTACAATATTACCATTTTCTGGCGATGTTTAAATTGGGTTTAAGAGTTTTGATGTCTGCCAATAGCAATATCTATGTTAAACAGTGATTGTGGGTCATATAAACTATTTCTCCAATGCTTTTGTCTTAGCTGGAGACCCTGATGCTGGCTTTGTACACGAAAAATAAGTACAAGTTATTGGGTATTTTTTGTGTACTTTGGAGGAAACATTGAAATGTAGTTGTTGTTGGGAAGGTATAGTATTCAGATATCTTTGCTGAAGTCTTCTTTCTCTTGATGGTAGTAAACTTTGCCTTACAGGACAACAATCTCTTAAATTTCCTTTTATGCCATGGTTAGTTGGCAGAGAAGAAATGGCAGATAAGAATCTATCCCCTAGCTAATCCCTGGAGCACCACAGAAAATGAAAACTCCCTATTCTTATTTTGTTGTCACTTTATCTAGGAAGTAAAGTAATTTCACACACATTAAATCAGTCCTCAACAAGAAATTAATGGGTGTGAATATCATTTTTAGAAATTGAGTCCCAGTTATTAATAATGGATTCAAAGATTTCTGATGAACCAGTTTAGTGATACCTATTCTCTAACTGAATTTCCATATTAGTCTACGAAAATGGAACTGATTCACTATCTTCTTGATACTTATATTTATAAAAATATTAAGCAAATACTCACTGGTTCTTGATTCTGTTTGACTTACAAAGAAAAGGAAATACTGATTTTTCTTGTTCCCACTTCTTTATGTTCCAGTTGTCCCCTTTTTCTGTCTGGGTTTATTATGCTCACTAGTAAAATCAACTATCTTGCTCAGTTCTGAACACCACATGCAACACATGCAACCAGAATCATTCTTTAAAGTGTGCTTATACTGAGACTAGCTCTCCATACTCTTAAGGAATCTTACTTTTTTTAAAAGAATTTTTTTACTGTTCCCAAGTAGACATGGAAGCTTTAGGCACCACTGCTAAGAGTAATTTGAATCTTTTTACAGAGCAAGCTTTGTACTTACTATGCTTTAGAATAAAAGAAACAGTTAAAAGAAACACAAAAATGAGAAGCACATACTGTAGATAAAGAATTCTTTGTATATGTACTGCAGGCAGTCAATTTTGTGTCTTATTTTCAGGCCTGAAGTAGTATCCTTTTCCTAAGTAAAATGAGTTGACAAATATTTTGCAGATTTGTGAGTATATCCAGGCACTAAATGGAAAAAGGGAAACATGGCTAAGTTTTTTTGCATTTGTTTAGAGATACCTGAAGAATAACCAGGCAGTTTATCTCACCCATTGCCTGTGTTCTTGTATACATTTCTGTGTAATCCAGATGCCACTTGGTTTCACAATCTCTGCTCATTAGGAATGCACATCAGGTATAGTATCAATATTTTGATTCATTGCTAAATAAGGAATATTAATACAAGTGCTGTGATAGAGGAAGGTACAACACGGGTATGTTGAAGTGAGCTGGGAAAGTTTCACAGAGGCCAAGAGGAGATTGGATTGAAATGGGCCAAGAAGGATGGGGCATCCAGTAGAGTAGCAGCATAGTGGTATTAATTTAAGGCTATCCCCCAGCCCTGCAAAACATGCCAGATCACAAGAGGACAGCTGCAGAGGATACCTAATATTCACAATATTCCTGAACTGGCCTTTCACATATTGACACTTTACTCCTTCTTTCTCTTCCAATTCAATTCTCACATCAGCTCTCTGACTTTCTGTTTGCTCAGATCATCTATCTGATTTGGCAACTCATTTGATCAAATCTCAGAGCTCTTGATCCTCCCACTTTACACTCAGGTTGAGAATTGCCTCCTTCCTCCAATATTGATTTTGGAGTGCCTTCTTGGTAATGCTGTTCTTCCAACTGGCTCCTCTCCTGATATAAAACTGCCCTTTTCAGCATCATCTCCTGGGCACATGCCAAGCTTCTCTCCTTTATATTCCCCCAAAGGTTGTACTCACATATCTGGGAGGACTTGGATAGACTGAGGGAAAGAAACTCCAGAGTTTTGCACAGGCAAAATAGCATGAGCCAAAGGGCAGATGCAGAAAGAAAATGATCTATTCAGGGGAGCAGTGCTGACTGATTGGGGCAACAGGACTGAATGGGAGAACAGTAGAGGATTAAAATGATAAATAAAGAAGGTTGGAGTTAGTTTTAGTAGGGTAGCACTGGACAAATCAGTCTGGATTTTATCTGGTAGGCTGTGAGGGCTCATTGAATGTTTTAATCAGTATCACCAAAAGAAAATTGAGGGAAGTGGATGTGGCTCAAGTGATTGGGCTCCCGTCTACCATATAGGAGGTCCAGGGTTCACTTCCCAGGGTCTCCTGGTGAAGGCAAGCTGCCCTGCGCTGCGAGCTGGCCCACGTGGAGGGCTGGCCAGAGCAAAGAGCTGGTGCACCAAGGTGATGCAACAAAAAAAGACACAGAGGAGAAACAATAAGTGATGCAGCAGACCAGGGACCTGAGGTGGTGCAAGAGATTGAGTGTCTCTCTCCCACTCCAGAAGGTCCCAGGATTGGTTTCCAGTGCTGCCTAAAGAGAAGACAAGCAGACACAGAAGAACAGAGAGCGAACGTACACAGAGAGCAGACAGCGAGCACAAAAACAACGGGGTGGTGGTGGTGGTGGTGGTAATAAATAAATCTTTGAAAAAAACAAAAGAAGAAAATTAGGCTTTAGAGAGATTAATTTGGGAATGTTGTACCCAATAGATTGAAAACAGGAAGCTCTGGTAACAACCTAGATATGAAGAGATGAAGGCCCTGGCTAGGATGGTGAAGGCGGATATGGAAATAAGTGACTGACGAGAGAGGCATTATAAGGTTCCCAGTCCCCAAATAGTTTTTATTGAGCTGTGCTTAAATATAGAATAAGTTACTGATGATTGTTTTATAGATTTCAGAGTCAGTCCTTATAGTAAGAAAAAAAAAAAAAAGGCTCTATACTATTTTTTCAGGATTAGCTGTCAGAAAAAGTTCTGATTCCTCAAAATTCCTCCACTTGGGATGAGCAGACTTAAAATCTAATCAATATTTTAATATTATAGTAGCTAACATTCTAAAGCCCATTTTCTGATGTTTTTTTTTGCAGACAGGAATGTTTTCTCCAAGTTTAATATAGGTTTAAGAATTGTTTATGAGGTTTGCCCTCTTTGGAGGGCAGCTTGTTATTAATTTTTTATGATTAAGATCATGTAGTTCTCACAAATCTTTAGGAATATGGTATAATCAGGTAGTATGCTATTGACCTAGTCACTTTGTAGTTTTGACGAAAACATTTTAAGAGGTCATTGACTGAGGCAAGGAAAGCATATGTTTCTAAAGTAAGCCTTGGAAAGTAAGATATTATTCATGTTGCTGCCATATTCAGAAAGGCAGAAAGCCACGTACATTTCTATATATCACTTCAATTGTTCCCAATCAGGGGACAATTGACCAATTAGCCTTTCACAACAGAGGTAGGCCTGTGTTTGCTCGATGGAGCTCCCTGTGTGTCATCCCTCTGTGCTAGCATCTCCCCCTCGTTGGTTCATAGGCATAATAAAACAGGGGAAGTTCTTTGTTGAACTTTATCTTCTAAAGTTGTAATTTTTTTTAATAAACTGGAAAATGTCTTTTATTTCTACTGACAAAAATAACTCAGAGTTAGTTTTTAAAAATTGAGGGAAAGAAAAAAAATTGAGGGAAAGAATGAAATTCATAAAAGCAAAATAAATTTAGAAAAAGCACCCCAAATTCTATAACCTACAGACATTAGTATATGATGAATATGCTTCTAGACATTTTTATACATATATATACACATGAACTTACAAGAGTTTTAAATAGTTGAAAAGTGTTTAAAATAAGTGGAAATATTTTCAAGTACTTACATAATTAATTCTGTAATTATGATCATATGAACCATATATGAATGAATACGCAAGCTTGTTCATGATGGAAATTTGAGTCTCCTGGGTGCCTGCTCCAGGACCAGGGTGCTGGTTTAGTAAATATTTGTGATTGAGGGTTTCATTTTTTTCATAAATAAACTTTATATTTAGAGAAGTTTTAGATTTCAGAAAAGTTACATTGAAAATATAGGGGATTCCCATATACCCCACCCCTTTCCCTCCCACATTTCCCCAATTGATAACATCCTACATTAGTAAGGTACATTTGTTACAATTGAACAAATATTGAAGCATTGCTACTAACCAAGGTCTACAGTTTACATTATGGTTTATACTTTGCACTGTACTGTTTTATAGGTTTAGACAAAATGTATAAAGGCCTGTATCCATCATTGCAATTTCATGCAGAACAATTCCAACACCCTAAAAATGCCCTATGTTCCACCTATTCTTCCCTCTCCCTCTCAGAATTTCCAGTAACCACTATCTTTATATCAATGTTACAAGTTCTTCTGTTACTGCAATAATAATAAGTCTACTTTGGCCCATGGTTGCATTCTCCCTTACATTTGTTCATTCCTCAATCTTGAGGATTTTGGGATGGTGATACCCACTCAGCTTCAGATTGAGAGGGGGTTTATGTATTATAGGGCAGATGGAAGGAACTGTTTTGCTTGCTGTTGTAGATACTCTTTGTTTTTTGGGGTGGGGGTTGTCCATCATCATTTTGCTAGTTATCCTGTGTGAGTCCAATGAACTGGAGAGCAGGTGTTGGCCACAGCTCTGCTGAGATTCAGGTCTCAACCAGCATATGAAGAAACTGAAGATATAAGTCTCTGGGACATATATTTAACAAGTATAGTGCTAATTATAGGTTCAATAAAAGGGATAGAAGAATCATGTGTAGAGAAATTATAAATGAGTCTAACTGTTATGTTGGGGAAATAGATTATTGTATATTCCACGGTAAGACCGACCAATGTGGTGCTGATTTCATGGGGCTGTGTGCCTTGCCTATAGTTCTGGATGTCTCTAGAGCCCTGAGAAGCACCCCAGTTTGAGGCTTTGTTTACTGTGGCAGTAACTGAGATGTGCATAACTGTAACCTCTGAAATGACCTCCTGACTCACTTTGAAATCTCTTAGCCATAAAAACACTTTTGTATTTAATGTTTTCCCTTTTTGGTCAAGGTCTTTTTCCAAATGCATCACTGGTTGGCTCTTGGTATTAATCCATCAGTGCCATGGGGGATCATCCCTGGGAGTCATGTCCCACACTGGGGGAAAGGTAGTGAGTTTATATGCTGGGTTTGGCTTAGAGAGAGTCCACATTTCAGTAACAAGGAAATGTTTTCAGGAGGTAACTCTTAGGCAATAGTTATTATTAGGCTAAGTTTCAATTTTATAAGAATAAGGTTCATAAGTACAAGTATTAATATTGAAGGCTTGGCATATTGGTCTGTTTTCTTTTATTAGGCACTGCCTATGTACTCTAGAAATTCTTGCCACTCTATTTGAGAATGGAGCAGGATTCCCAGGATGGGAGTTTAATATTTTCTTGGTTTTTGTGTGGGTCTCCACCCACTGAGATAACATACTATGACATCGTGAACACATTCACATTCCACAGAGCATGTCCCAGGTGCACCCTTCCCCACACATCCCCCCACCACTGACACTCTGCACCAGTAATCTTCCCCTGCCATAGGTACTGAAAGAACAGTCCCACAATTGTATTCTCAATCACAGGTGATTGAAGGTTTCTGTACAAATCTTATTTAGCCATGTCTTCCCCCTAGCATAATTAACATTTGGAATCAGGACTGACTGGTGGTTTCATCTTTGCTATTGCTAAGAAGAAACACATAGATGAAGGGCTGCTTCATTCTCCTATCCTCTCTAGTCAAAGAAATTAAATATTATAGCCTTTATAAGTGGCATTGGGAAGTGGGGACGTTTACCAGCATCAATGGCTGTGCTGCTGAGAGAGACAGCTGTATAAGGTCAACCAAATATAGCACTGAGCTAAGAGCTGACAGATGTAAGAAATAAATGCCTTTAGTTCCTATATAACAACATGACTCTACCCAAACCAAACAAAAATGCAAAAAGCAACTTTGTTTACCTGTGTTTAAAAAATGACTGGGAGGAAATACATTTAAATATGGTGATTGTTTATCCCAAGAGAATGTGGTTTTGTTTTTTTCTGTTTGGTTTCTGTGTTTTCAAAATTTCTACAATGAGCACTTATTACTTTTGCAATCTGTAAAATAAATGCTAAATATAAAGGAAGGAATATAAGTATGTTTCTGTAGTACAAAGTGTTTCCCCCAAATATATCAAGACATACATACCCAATTGAAATGACCAATGTGATTTATTTAGCCTGGTGAAATGTGTTTAAGAAGTCTGTATGAGATGCCCAGACTGCAGAAGGCAGGATGGAATTAATGGCTAAGAATGCGCACTGGGTTTAGGTTCAGGGTTGCTTTCTTTAGTTTTCAAACTAGCAGTGCAAAGGATAAAGACCAGATAAGAATACAAAGGAGTGAGTGGGTTCAGCCTCTAAAGCCTCCTCCTTCTTTCTGAGGCACACCCAAAAAGAGCTACCTATAAACAGAATGAGCAGCATGGAAAGTCATGGGAATCCAGAGCTGTGACTGGCTGCCTTTTGTACCCATGGAGGCCATGTCACAATTCCTAGAGTTACCTACTACCAAATAGGGTGTTCCTTTTTGTCTTCCAAATACATCTGTTCTAGACCCCATTTCTTATGATTAGCCCTGCAGGTGGACTCTGTGGAACTTATAGCGTCTACTGAGGTGTTCCTGACTTGATTTTCCTCACTGTTCTACCTTGCTTGTTCCACATATTACTTCATCTCACTTAGCTTTCTTGACTCTTCTGGCAACTTGAGTGGTACAAAGATAATAGGCCTCTTTTAAGTACAGATATTTTAATGTATAGAGTTGAAACTATCCCCAGAGAGCCGAGTACTGTTCAGGATTATCCTAATAACCTGGTGTGGATAGGATTCAGACCCATAAAATTTATAGCAGAGCCTTCAAATCATCAGCATCCTCTCCTCCAACCCCCCAAACCTCCTGTCTTCCATATTGCCTAGAATGAACTTGGATTGCTTTGTGCCTTCTTATTACAAACAACAAAAATGCAAGACAACAAAGAGAGACAAAGAGGAAGATTGTTATAAATTAATATTAGTTGAAGATTAAATGAGATAGAGTACATAAGTTCTGGTACACACATGCCCAAATATTACTCACTATTGTTATTGTTGTTATTATATAGGACTAGTGTAATTATTGTTAGGACTCTTTTGGTCACTGCTCTTCTGCCTAGTTCCTACAACAGTGCCTAACATATAGTATATAGTAAGTAAATATCTACTGAATAGCTATTGAATGAATTATCCTGTAAAAGCTCTTTGGCTATTTCTCTTCCTTTCCCATTTCATTTCAGGAAATGAAAGACTTTCTTACTGAGCTGAAAATACCTGGCCCACTAGAGGTTCAAATGAGGCACAATGATTATTTTGACATTGGAGATTTTGATATCCTATTCTTTTAAAATTTTTAAATTTTTTAGAGTTTCTTTACTATGCTTTGTAGGTAATGCCTTGTCCTTTCATTTTAAGAAAAATAGCTAATTTATCTTAATACTAGAGCATTAGAAGAGATTGTTCTCTACCACATTCAAGCACAAAACAGTAGATGCTTTACTCTTATAGAGAAGTTGACAGAGAAGAAGATACAGTATTCTTCCTAACGTTTTTTAATTATTCAGTTAACTTCTTGTGTATACTTTATCTCAAGAGACATGTTGGTAGACTTAATATTTTGTGAAATGAATGTTATCTTTCGTTGCGGCCCAGAAACACTTCAATGCATGCAAAAATAAATCACAAATGATTTCCATAAATAAATATAAAGAGTAAAATATTTTCTATTTATAGAAATATGTCACTGTTTCCTTATTCCAAAAAAACATTTTTCCTCTTAGCAAAAAGCAAAACAAAAGAACTGTAATGACAATAAGCCTCAACCTGGATTTCTAAAATACTAACCTAACTGCATATTTTAATATTCAGTGATATTGAGTAAGTTATATTTTCTAAGGCTTAGATAGAAACTAAAAACTTTTAAAATGGCCTATTCTTTTAATACAGCATATGAACTAAAGAATATGGGTAACTTGTGTTACGTTGGTCAAAGGAATATCAAATATTTAGGGAGGGAAAAGAGTAAAATTTTCCATGAGATTTGTACCCAAACAGCAAGTACAGCCATAGTAATTTTTTTTCATTTGAGTATACACCTTTAATGCCCATTTAAAACTAACTTTGCTTTTCAATTGATCTTCATTTCTACTGAGTAAACTCCAAAAGATCTCATACATCAGACCTAGATCTATTATAGAGAGTCTTTCTGTTAGACTTTCCATCTCTAAGAACCAACCTTTGTTAGTAGGTTAGTGCACCTATCCATCCTTTCTTATTGCTGTCTTAGCATGACTTTCATTGAATTCCTTCTAAAATACAAGAGTAATATTTAAGACCATAGTTGAGAACGTAGATCAGAAGGAATGAGGTGCAGCAGGTCCCCATTCTGATATTATGTTCTTATGAAAATGAAAAGGTGGGTACCGAGCATGAAATGGCAAGTCTTTATCGAGTAGTCTCAGGAGCTGAAATAGGATTTTGAGTGCCAGGGGAAGAAGTACAAAGGAGGAAAGGGGAAATTAGATGAGGCAAAACATGCACAGAGATATTCATTTTTACGTGGCAGAATTAGAAAGACAGAATTGATTTAATTAAGAAACAAAATATTCAAGGAAGAAATTAATCAATTTTGTGGAACTTTTCTGTAAGAAAATGTCACCTTATTCTTCTTCTGACTCATACCAAAATAGTTTATTTATAGAACATGAAACCTAACTGCATTTTGGAGCCTGAAAAGTCTTTATTTCATTGACCAGAAGATGGAGCCATTACAAAAAGAATTTTTTTTTTTTTTTTGAAAGCAGGCCAAATGGACCATGGTTTCTCTTTTTACTAAATTATTTTAAAACATTTTATGGAATCTGAGTAGTGTGAATTTCACTTTTTTTTTTTTTTTAACAATAAAGGGAGTGAACATTGTATTTTAACCCCACATATACAGAGAAATAATATATTATTAGGCAACTGGCACTTAATTAAATAAGTAGAGTTCAGAGCTACTGCCCTCAATGAGTGGATTCCATTAGGATAGACACGTGTCAGGGAGAACATGACATTATATGTTTATACTGTAGGATGATAATCATGTTGATTACCTTGGGCCAAGGTGAATTTCATCAAGCAGATGGCATTTGAGCTGCTACTCTTTAATAAATTTAGAATTCTCATTTCACAGATAATCTAGGGGAGTGTTTTTAAACTGGAAGCTGCACTTTTTGTTACCCACAATGTGCCATCTAGATGCACCAGTTGTCACATCAGTTAATAATACATCTCTATAACCCTCAAACTTTTATAAGCATTTTCTAATTTCTCCTATTTAATATTCATTATAATCCTACATAAAAAGGAGACAAAACAGAGAAGCTAAATGCTATATTTAGCTAACTCAGCTCATGCACTCAGTAAGTAGCAGAGACTGAGACCCAAAGGTGAGCTTCCTGACTTGGCTTAAGCACAGTCTACTGGATCTCTCAGTCAGCACTGCAAATTCTACTGCCCTTCAACATATACTTGAAATTAACTTGCAAATTGAATTTTAGGGGGGTACAGAGAGTTGTGTGAAAAGAATATAGCACCTATGGATTAAATTCCAGAGCAATTTCCATTGGTTTGCAAATTTAGCTTCACATTAGAATCATCTGGGGAGCTTCTACAGATCCCTGATGTCCAGGCTGAAACCCAGACTAAATTCCACTCTAGAAGGTGGGACCCAGTTTTGGTTTTAAGATCCCCAGGTAATTGCAATGTGCAGTAAAGTTTAAGAAGAAGGGATCCTGACTGGTAATTCTCAAGCTCTAATGTGCAGATGTATCACTTGGTTTCTGGAGTGTCCCTACTCAAATGTGGTCACTGGATCAAAAGCCTCAGCATTACCTGGGAACTTGTTAGAAATGCAAATTTTGAGAACCACCCTAGATCTACTGAATCAGAAACTCTAGGGGTGGGGCCCAGTAACTGGTTGAAAAGCCCTCCAGTTGATTCTGATGCACGCCAAAAAATCCACAGAAGGATCAGCTAGAAGGTGAAGGTCAACCGAACCTGGAAGAGAAAGGAGAGACCAGGAGATGCAACCATGTGCCTTGCCATGTGACAAGCTAAGGACCAAGGATTGCCAGCAGCCAGTCCCAGAATGCTATAGTTTTTTGGGAGAAAACATTGTCTTGATGATGCCTTGGTTTGGATGTTCTCTTAGCCTCAAAACCATGAGCAAATAAATTCCCATTGTTTAACCTGACCCATTTCATGGTATTTGCTTGAGCAGCCTAGAAAACAAAACAGATTTGGGCTCTAGCCCAACTTCTTCCTCTCTTTTCTTATCCCTAGCAGGTGGTGACTCTATCTTCCAAAGGAATGGAATTTATTCATTACCTTATTGGCCATTTCATCCTGGAAACTGATACACCTTTTGTCATTCACCAGCATTGATAGACAACCGGACCCATTCTGTTTGATATTAAGTCACTTTTTCTTTCAATGCTCCCCTTGACACCTAGGATGTTGATGTTTGAGGGTGGGGGAGTGGGGTAAAAGAAAAAGAACTGGCAAAGGAGGCAAGAAAGAGTAGGAGAGAAGGATTCTGAGATTATGTTGGTGCACTGAATTTTGATTAATCTGGTGATTTTAGGACTCTCTATCTAATTGTATACTCCATCTATAGTTGATGCCAGAAATAAAATTTATATTAGCTGTAAAACATCCAGGATGTTCAGAAAATAGCCATGATCTTAGAAGCATCTTGACACTTAACAAAACTTATCATTGGTTTGTATGTGTGTGTGTGTGTGTATTTGACTACCATTTCCTGAGATGATGGAAAGATTTAGTCTCTGGATTCAGAGAGGTCGATTTCAATTCTGGTTTTACCACTTTCACAATGTGTGCCCTTGGGAAAGTTACCTATCATTTCTGACATCTGACTTTAAAAAATCAGTTTTGTAGGGTTGTGCTAAGATAGGAGGACTAATTATAAAATGCTTAGCACTGTTCTTGGCATGTGGTAGAAATCAGTGGTGTGCAGGAGCTGGCTTGGACCAGATGGAGAGAGATGATTATGTATGTCTCTCCCCAACTCTGTATCTAGTGACTTCTGTTGGGGAAATACAATTAAAAACAAAATCTTCTGTCAACCCAGAAATCCTCTGCACAAAGAAGAGAAAGAAAAACAGTTTTATTATTGAATACACATTAAACCAGGATGTGATGCATTATAGGCAATGGCAAAGAGATTGCAGACAGAAAGAGAGCTTACCCTTTCACATGGCTACACAGAGCCAACATGTTACATACACATTCTCAAGAGATTTCAGAGGTAGGTTTGCAGTTAAGATCCAGGAACCTCCTGGAAATTATGTTAATTTCTTCCCAGGGAAACTGGGAGATAGGGGCCATATCATCCTTGATTACATTGCAAAGAAGTGAATGCCTTCCTTGAGGAGAACTTCTTGTTTGATAAAATTTGCAAGTGGTTTATTCGTACATGTATACCTTTTACATACATTTAAATTTACATACATTTTTAAAGGACAAAGAAAAACAACTTAACAATTACAGGTTTCCTAAAGTAATTACTAAGAGATGGAAAGAGGAAAAAGTCTTCCCTTATATTCAATAGGGAAAATTAAGCCTTATTTTTAGTTTAAATTTGTTTTTGTCCTTACACTTCACACTGTTAGCTTGAAATTGGCCATGGTGGGAGTATTTACAACATAGAAAGCTTTTTTTTTGCTCCAGGAGAACCAGTTATTAAACGTTTACTTGCATATCACTAGTAGACAATCCTTTTGTGGTCATTTATCTCCTGATGTGCTCATTTAGGAAGTAATTTGCCTTTTATGGGGCAAAAAAATACAAAACAAATTAAAAAAAAACAAAAACCGAGTGATAAGTGATATGACTGGAAGGGCTTCAGGAAGCTGGGAGATCCCTCTCCCATCAGTCTATTACTAATCCATCATGTATTCCCAGAATTTCTCTGTTAAATTCACAGACCTGTGGAAAAGGTAATATTAAACTGTGAGCAGACACTGAATCTTTTGTGACATTAGTTCACTGGAGCTTTACCTTTTGAAGTCAAATTGACTGCATTTAGTACTATGAAATAATATTACTAATTATTTAATAATCATTTAATATTAAGCTAATATTTATTTTGAGTCTTTTGGATGTCAGGTCTTCTAGAGATGAAGATATCTAAAACAGACAACTCATGTAACTCAAGGAGTTACGTTTATCAGTTGAGAAGAGAAAAGCAAACAAAGATACAGAAACACAACTTTAGATAATAGTAAGTGCTGAGATGAAAATCAAAGACTTTAATGCGGTTAAGAGTGACTATAGCAGTGAGTGGGGTTGCTTTAAGAAGGCTGATCCCGTAAAACCTCTCTAAAGAGGAAACATTTGAGCTGAAATCTAAAAAAAAAAAAAAAGGAACAAGGAATAAGAAGGAGGAAGAAGGAAGAAGAAAGCAGCTGTGTTCTAAAAGAGGATGAACACTCCAAGCAGAGAAAAGCAAGAGAAAGGTCCTGAAGAAGGAATGGCTTTATTGGGTCAAGGAACGGAAAGGAGGTCAGTGGAGCTGACACATAGTGAGTTGAAGAAGGTGTATGATATGGGGCAGTATGCTTCAGCTGGGGTCGCATCATGTAGGGTCATTTAGAATGCTAAGAAATCTGCCTTTCATGCTAAGTGCAAAAGGAAGTCCTGAAGAACCATAAGAAGAATTAGGATAATGGGGAGAGTGACTTGATCCAAATTAGAGTTAAAGGTTTGCTCTTGTTGCTGTGTGGAGAACAGATTATAGAGAATGAAAAGTGGAAGCTACTATGATAGTCAAGGCTAAAGATAATAATGGTTTGGACTAGGGTGAGGGTGGTAGAGATGAGGAGAAATGAGTTTTGAAGATTGAACCTATAGTCCCGGTGGATCATTGGATGTATAGGGAAAGGAAGGAAGCCAGAAATCACTGAGGAACACAATAGATATTAGGCCCATCATCAGCTAATTTCTAGGCTGAGATATGTTGTGAATAGAAAGAGGTCTAAATAATTGGAAAGGGTAAACCTTTAGAGTTACTGCAAGTTGGAGGAAATAAAGATGATCATATTGTATCCTTTATTTCAGGCCATTCCTCCAAAGATAAAAGAGTAATGCATTTATGGTTCATCCAAGTTCTCCAATATCTTTATGTTGTTTGTAAAATGTGTAATGGCATAAAAGAAATTATATTTGGTACCTCGTCATCCTGCCTGGCCTAGTCATAAGTTATCCTTTTGAGTGAACACCCCAGCTGGCCCTGCCCTGGGCATAACTGCAACTAGGAAAGCGTATACCTCTATATGGGTTAGATGATAAGAGCTGCCCCTAGCTTCTCTGAACAGCCCCTTGTGGCCTCTGCCTTTTCCTGCCACATTAATTTACTAAACAAGGCATGTATCTCTTTATGTCTTGGATGATAAACTAGTTTCTCCAAACAGTCTGTGCTACTTCTGCTTTTTGTGCCATATAGTTTGAAACTCCCAGTCCCTAGAATGGGTGGGAAAGCTCTACCTCTGGCTTCTGGGTCACATTAAAGGCAAGAGTCCAGGACATACATTTGCTCTCCTCTTGCCCCCCCTCCACAACCTCGCAGGAGCATAGGTTAGGTAAACCTGGCCCCTCAGCTGCCCTTATTCTCAGCTGCCCTCCTCTGGCTCTTTGATCTAATAAAGCTGTACTTTCATGCATTCTTGCCTGGCTGGCTGTTTGGCTGTTTGTTCCTCATCACCCAAAGAAGTTTCACGTTGCATCCAAAACAAAATGCAATTACAATGCAGTTGGAAGATTATGTTTCAATGAGATCAACAAACAATTGTTTGCAGACAGAGGATTAAAACATTATCTAAATTTACAAACTTCAGTTCCAGGCTTAATGAGTCTCCTGGAATAAATTATTATTTTTTCCATTTCCCTGCTACTTTAAAAAAAAATCCATTTCTAGCTTTGCTCTGGGAGGCCTTAGAAAAAAGGAGAAACAAATTTATTTTGGAAGCAGCCCACATAGCATTAGAATGACATTAGTTTTTTTGTCTCAGACCAAGTTACAGGAGATTCCTAGACAGGAAGTTATTTAGTATCCATTTAGGACACAGACACTAGATGACTAAATATTCTGAAAAACATCCAGATATAAAATGTCCAGAGATGATGGATAAAATTTAATAAATATCTTTTTGAATGCAAGGATAAGCTTACCAGAAATTTAAGGAAATTCCTGGGAATCAAAAGTAAAGAAGAAGCAAGAAACAGAGAGATAAGCTGACATTGTTACTGTTATCACCTGGGGTTGTAGGAGGCTTTGTTGTTGTTTGTTTACTATTTTATTGAAGTATAAAAAATATTCAGTACAGTGAGAAAATTTAAAAATGCACAGCTTGAATATACATATATATATACTCCCTTGTAAACACCACCCAGATCAAAATATAAAATATTTCCAGTACCACAGAATTCTCCCTCATGCCCCTTTAAGTCAATAACTCCCCAAAGGTTATCACCCTTCTGATATCTAGTACCATAAATAAGTTTTGTCTGTCATTAAACTTTGCATAAATTAAATCATACAATATGAAATTTTTGTGTCTAGTTTCTTTTTTTAATAAAATTTTATTGAAGTATATCACTGATACATGAACATACATAAAAGTTTTGAATTTACAAAACAAATATATATATCATCATACAAGGCTCCCATACATCACCCCACCACCAACACCTTACATTGTTGTGAAACATTTGTTATAAACTATGAAAGAGCATCGTTTGGTATATTTTTCCCGCAATCCACCCAATTAGTAACACCCTGTATTAGTATTATATATTTGTTATAGTTCATGAGAGAACATTCTCATATTTGTCCTTCTTCCACCACTGGATTCGTTATATAGTCCCATTCTCTGCACAATCCATTCAAAGTGTATGCTCATCATCACCTCAGTCAATTTTAGAATGTTTTCATTGCTCCAAAAGGATAAATCCCATACTCCTTTAAACCCCCTCTCGTTAGTTGTCTCATAGAATTGATATATCTTCTTTGCCATTGCTGCAAAAATATTACAATATTACTGTTAACTATTGTCCATAAGTTACATTAATTTTAATTTTCCCATGTATCACCATATTCGTAACATTTTGTAAAAGAACATTCATATATTTATACTATTAACCACAATCTTCATCCACCACCGAAATCACTGTTATACATACCCTAGATTATTCTCTAGTTTCCTTTCAATTGACGTTTCCATCCACAGACTATCCCTTTCAGCCACAATCACATTTATAAATCAGCAGTGTTAGTTTTACTCATTATAATGTGTTAACATCAACTCTATTCATTTCTACACTTTTACAATAAACCTTACTAAAAATTCTACATATCTCGAGCATCAGCTCCCATTCTCAACCCACATTCTATTTCTAGTTACCTATACTCTAGAGTTTACATCTGTGAGTTTACTTATCATATTTACTTCATATTAGTGAGACCATACAATATTTGTCCATTTGTATCTGGCTTATTTCATTCAACATAATATCCTCAAGGTTCATCCACGTTGTCATTTACATCTTCTTACATCTGAATAGTATTCCATTTTATGTGTATGCCACATTGGTTGATGGACACTTGGGCTGGTTCCATATTTTAGCAATTGTGAACAATGCTGTTATGAACATTGGTGTGCAAATGTCAGTTCATGTCCTTGCTTTCAGTTCTTCTGAATATATTCCTAGTAATGGGATTGCTGGATCATATGGCAGTTCTATATTCAGCTTTTTGAGGTACCACCAAAATGTCTTCCACAGAGGCTGTACCATACTACATTTCCACCAACAGTGAAGAAGTGTTCCTATTTTGCCACATCCTCTCCAGAACTTGTAGTTACCTGTTTTTTTGTTTTTATAATAGCCATTCTATAAGGTATAAAATGATATCTCATTGTAGTTTTGATCCGCATTTCCCTAATAGCTAGTGATGTTGCATATTTTTTTCATGTGCTTTTGGCCATTCATATTTCCTCTTTGGAAAAATGTCTATAAAGTTTTTTGCCCATTTTTTAATTGGGCTGCTTGTCTTTATATCGTTGAATTGTATGATCTATTTATATAACATGGATATCAAATGCTTGTCAGATATGTGGTTTCCAAATATTTTCTCCCATTGAGAAGCTGCCTTTTTACTTTCTTGACAAAGACTTTTGAAGAACAAAAGTGTTGAATTTTGAGGAGTTCCCATTTATCTATTTTTTCTTATGCTTTGGATGAAAGGTTTAAGAAACTCCCACCTGCCACAATATCTTGAAAATGTTTTCCTACAATTTCTTCTAGGAGTTTTATGGTCCTTTCTTTTATATTTAGGTCTTTGATCCATTTTGAGTTAATTTTTATATAAGGTGTGACATAGGAGGCCTCTTTCTTTCTTTTACGTATGGAGAACCAATTCTCCCAGCACCATTTGTTGAATAGACTGTTCTGGCCCAGCTGGGTGGGCTTAACAGCCTTGTCAAAAATCACTTGACTGTGGATATGAGGGTCTATTTCTGAGTTCTCAAGTCAGTTCCATTGGTCAATCTGCCTGTCTTCATGCCAGTATCATGCTGTTTTTATCACTGTAGTTAAGTATATGCTTTAATGTCATGACATAGAGCCTTCCAATTTCATTCTTCTTTTTAAAGACACATTTAGCTATTTGCAGCCCCTTACCCTTCCAAATGAAATTGATAATTGGCCTTTCCATTTCTTCATGAAAGACTGTTGGGATTTTTATTGGGAATGTGTTGAATCTGTAAACCAGTTTGGGTAGAATTAACATCTTGATATTTACTCTTCCTATCCATGAATATGGAATAATGTCCTTCTATTTATTTAAGTCATCTTTGGTTTCTTTTAGCAATGTTTTGTAGTTTTCTAATACAAGTATTTATGTCTTTGGTTGAGTTTATTCCTAAATATTTCATTCTTTCAGGTTTTTTTTCTGACTTCCTGCTGAAATTGCTCATTAGTAGTGTATAGAAACACTATTGATCTTTGCATTTTAATCTTGTATCTCACCACTTTGCGGAACTCGTCTATTAGTTCTAGTAGGTTTGTTGTGGATTATTTGGAAATTTCTAGAAATAGGATCATATCATCAGCAAATAGCGAGAGTTTTACTTCTTCCTTTCCAATATGGGTACCTTTTATTTTATTTTCTACTCTAATTGCTCTAGCCAGAAACTCTAGCACTATGTTGAACAACTGGATGACAGTGGGCATCGTTGTCTTGTTCCCATCTCAACAAGAAAGCTTTCAGCCTTTCACCATTGAGTACAATGCTAGTTGTGCGTTCTTCATATATGCACTTTACCATGTTTAGAAATCTTCCTTCTATTCCTATCTTTTGGAGTTTTCTTCTCAAGAAAGGATGCTATATTTTGTCCAATGCCATTTCTGTGTCAATCAAGAGCATCATGTGATTTTTCTTCTTCAATTTATTAATATGGTTTGTTATACTTATTGATTTTCTTATATTGAACCACCCTTGCATACCTGGGATAAAACCTACCTGATTGTAGTGTACAATTCTTTCAGTGTGCTTTTAGATTTGGTTTGCAAGTATTTTGTTGAGGATTTTTGCATCTATATTCATTAGAGATGTTGGTCTATAATTTTCTTTTTTCATTGTATATTTATGTGGTTTTGGTATTAGGATGATGTTGGCTTCGTAGAATGAGTTTGCCAGTGTTCCTTCCTGTTCAATTTTTAGAAGGGCTTGAGCAATTTGGTATTAAATTGTCTTTGAATGATTGATAGAATTGACATGTGAAGCTTTGTGGTCCTGGGCTTTTCATCTTTGGGAGGTTTTTGATGACTGTTTCAATCTCTTTACTTGTATTGGTTTGTTGATCTCTTCAATCTCTTCTAGAGGCAGTGTAGGTTGTTTGTGTGTTTCTAGGAATTTGTTCATTTTTTTCTATGTTATCTAGTTTTTTGGCACAAAGTTTTTCATAGTATTTTCTTATGATCTCTCTTATTTCTGCAGGGTCAATGGTAATGTTGCCCCTCTCATGTCTGATTTTATTTATCTGCATCTTCTCTCTTTTTTCCTTTGTTAGTCTAGCTAAGGGTTTGTTGATGTTGGTGATCTTCTTAAAGAACCAAATTTTGGTTTTGCTGATTCTCTCTATTGTTTTTTGTTCTCAATTTCATTTATTTCTTCTCTGATATTTATTATTATTTCCTTTGGCTTGATTTTTTATTAGTTTGCTCTTCTGTTTCTAGTTCTTCCAGGTGTGCATTTGGGTCTCAGTTTTTGTTTCTGTGAAGAATTTAAAGTCACCCTCATTTTTGAAGGACAGTTTTACTGGATAAAGAATTCTTAACTGGCATTTTTTTTTTCTTTTAGTACCTTAAACACATCGTACCCCTGCTTTCTTGCATCTATGGTTTTTGCTGAGAGATCAGCACTTGGTCTTATTGAAAGGCCTTATATGTGATACATTGCTTTTCTCTTACTGCTTTCAGAATTTCTCTTTTCTCTTTATCTCTGATATTCATCATTCTGAATAGTAAGTATCTCAGAGTGGGTCTATTTGGATTTATTCTTTTTGAGGTGCTTTGTCCTTTTGGATATTGCTTTTTTTGTCTTTCATAAGGATTGGGAAGTTTTGTCATTTCCTCAAATTTTCTTTCTGTCCCTTTTCAGTTCTCTTTTCCTTCTGGGACGCTGATTACACATATGTTTGTGCGTTTCACATTGTCTTTCAAGTCCCTGAGTCCCTGTTCATTCTTTTCCATTATTTTCTCTTTCTGTTCTCCTATCTTCTCAAATTCAGATGTTCTGTTCTTTATTTCATGAATTCTGTTCTCCATCAATTCAAATCTGCTGTTATAAGACTCTAAAATATTTTTCATCTTATCCATTGTGTCTTTCATTCCCATAAACTCTACTTTTATTTGCAGGCTTTCAAATTGTTCTTTATGTTTACCAAGTATCTTCTTAATATCTTTTATCTCTTTAGTCACCCTTTCCTTCAACTCATAGAATTGATTTAGGAGATTTGTTTGATTATCATTGATTAGTTGTCTTAAATCCTGTGTCTCATCAGGATTTTTGGTTTGTTCCTTTGGCTGGTACATATCTTCCTGTTTTTCAGTATGGCTTGTAAATTTTTGCTGATGTTTACACATCTGAATATGTTGGTGAATTTACTCTGAGAGTCAATTTCTCTCTCTTACCTAGTGATTATGGTTCACGGCTCTTCTTTGATTTTTTGGCTCAACTTATTCTAAATCTTTAAAATTTTCCAGCTGAAGATATCAAAATAGGACCAGGGACTCACTAATGGACACTCATCGGCTTCCAGGGACTTTGAATGAGACACCTAAAAGCGGGTTTTCTGCTTGCAGTTTCCCTGCCGGCCAGCAGATGGCTCTTGTCTGGGGAATCTTTCCATAGAGGTGACTCAACCTGCAAATTGCCTGTAATTCTGGTCTGGCCAGAGCCCAGAGTCAACATGGGCTCTGCTGGCCAAATTCACTAAAGAGAAACCACTCTCAGCCATCTGCTGCACTTCCCTCTCCCCAGGTAGGAAGATGTCTGTTCCCCTCTCAGTTGGTTGCAGTGAGCCATGGGTTTTATCCAGGCTGTTAACTTTGAGTGTGGGTGATGGGTGCCATTCCTGGCCCTGGGGGCTAGTAACTCATTGTTTTCAGTTTGGCTTCTTTGTCTCTCTGTCCTTCACACTCCAGGGTGGTGCAGAGAACTCTCCTGGTCTGCAGAATCCCCACAACAGTTTCCTTGGGCAGCTTTTTTTCCCTTGTTACCAGATTTAATCTAGGTTTTTGACTTATGCTGCAGAAATGAATTTCAGAGCACGTCAGATTAGCCAGGCCAGTAATTTATTAAGGTAGGGAGAGAAGAGAGACAGGAGAAAATAGCAGTTCACAGGTCCCTGGTAGAGGGTAAGGGGCTGAAGAATGATAAAGAGGGCTGATTTATAGACTACAGTTTCCCATTATAAATGCCCAGGTTTTACTTGCGTGTTGATCCGCACAGCGGAGACATGGCGAGAACAGGGTGCAGAAACCACGAGGGCCGAGAGCAGCAGGGTGGGAGCTGCTGGGAGCAGGGAGCAGAAGCAGGGAGCAGGAGTAGGAGCAGGGGAGCAGGAGGTCGATTTGACCTTTGCGCCTGCTTTTCAAACTGTTAATTATTCCACCCCTTTGCTAATGGCATGGGAGGAGTCCCAGGTGTTTGCTGTTTTGATTAATTACCTCACCCATCAATCCCCTGGGTGGGGCCAATGATATTGTCCTGGGAGAATATCCGGAGCTTCTCCTGGCTTCCAGGAGAAATCTTGTGGGATCTTCCAGCGGCCATCTTGGGGTATAGGTGTCCACGTGGACTTGCCAGGTTCCAGATCCATATATTGATTCCCTATTTTACTAGTCGGCTTCATTTCCCCCTCAGAGAGTTTACACCTTTATTCTTAAAGGGGTGCTGAAGGGAGATGTTCATTCTTCTGTAACTTCTTCCTGCTGGTTAGGGGAAGTAGGCCCTACCTGACAGGTGTAAAACCCTCTGGCTATTCTATCTCGGTTGGAGGAAGATGGATCTGGCATCCTGGGTGAAGTTGGATGAAATCCCCATATGGCTAACAAGATGTTGATTCTGAAAGAAATAAACTTGATTAGAATCTTGGGGATATATGGTCCCATTAAGAGGATATTGGACACAAAAGTAGAAAAGGCCAGGTGCCTATAAAGGCTGCATCTCCCTGAAGTTGGTGGGTTTTATTTTGCAGGTTTTGAATACCATTTAGGACTATTTTAGAGTGATTTACAAAGAGATGGTATTCTTCCTTAAAGAAAGGACATATTCCTCCCTGTACTGCAGTTAGCATGTCGACTGCTCTGCGAATTTGCAGTACCAACAGCAGCAAGAGAGTCTGCTTGCTGTCTTAGAGCTTCTAGGCAGGACTGGTTTCATTTATGTCGTTAGTTAGCTCTAGGGAGTGACTGAAATAGACAATGGGTTTGGGTATAAATTGCCAAATCCAGTTTTCAATGGTGGTTATGCCTAAGACAGCTAAGAGGGAGATGAGAAGAGACATTGTCTTTTTAGTTATTGTATTGGAAGAATCAAATGAAGACAGACAAGGTTTCTTAAAGGGTTTGGATTGGAGACACAGACAATACTTAGCTTTGTCTCTTGAAGAGGTATTTCAGGCCAGCCAATGACTGGAACTGGTGCGTCTCGTCAGATGCTTCTGGTGAGCTGGCACTTTCCTGGGTAGCTGGCTTTACTCGGGGTTAGTACACCAAGCTGGAAATTCCTTTACCTTTAATAGCTGTGGGAGTGATCAGAACTACACAGTAAAGTTCTTTCCGCTTTGGCTCTAATTGAGAGAGAGGCTTGTTTTCTTGTTTTGATCAGAACCTGGTTTCCAGGTTGAGGAAAGGTTGCCCATGGGCCATCTCAAAGGAGCTAAGTTGAAGTGGGTCTTAGCCACCTCGTTTGCCATTTACTTTCTGGTGGGAAATGCTTAGCCCTGACAAGATGGCATGTGGGTGAAGTTTATCTGCCAGTCCTCCCCTGGGTATGATCCCCATATCTGTATAGGGCGATCTAAGGTGGGGAGAATGGTTAAGCCTCCCAATGTTTGAGTTATTAATTGCACACAGGGGGCAACTCCTGGTAACTTTTTTGTTTTCACCAAAACAAAAACCCATTTATCTAAGCTGGTTAGGGCATCCCTCCCCAGATGAGGGGCTTGGTGAAGTCCATGAAGGAACTTTTACAGCACTGCTCCTGGCAGGTAGACTTGATTGTCCTTAGCAAGTCACCCATCAGCTTCCAGGGTGAACCCCAGGCTAGCTGCCTTGGTTTGTTCATCTGGGGTATACTTTGAAACGTTAAGTACTGGTACACATGCTGGAACAAGGGGTAAGAGGGATACCTGGGTTAAGCACATTTATTAACTACTTAGAAAATGAAGTTTACCAGAACTTTTAACATGTTCAATGTCCTGCTGCATATGATCTAGAATAGAAAAGATATCACCATAAATATCAGGCATATATCTAGAATAGGATATAGGTACAATACTTATTAATTAATGCACTACTCAATGCATAAATTTTTCTTTGGGCTGTAATTAATAGATTTAAGTTCTAGGTTTGCAATACATTACATGTTATCTCTCCATGGGAGCAGGCCATAATGCCAATTGTGTCTAAGTTCTACTCACAGTACTCTGGTGATCATTGCTCCACTTGGTATGTCCTTTACACAGCCAGTGTGCTGCAGCACCATTGACCCTAGAGAGAAGCTAGGAAAGTAGGTTCCAGTATTCCACTGGCCTGGTGTACAGCATCCTTTGGCACTATGAAACAGTGCCAGTTTGGAGGCAATATCCATTGTACATTTGGCTGTATCGAGCCATCCACCATTGGCTGCTGCAGGAGTTTGAAACTGCAACGTAGTCTCCATCGACTTCAGGAGCTCAACCAGAGATGTAGTAGACACCACTATTGTTTTAGGAGTCAGTGACAAACCTAGCCAATAACTCAAATGGAGAGGCAACCTGCAGTGTATGGAAGGCCTGGTTTGAATGCACAAGAGAATTTCATAATGCTGAAGTCTATCTCTTGATTTTTATACATTTTTAACACTTTTAATGCAATGTGTAGAAGATGTTATGAAATAGTCATAAACAATGGCAAGGGGTGAGGCTAGGCTTGAAGTGATCATAAAAGAAGGTATGTTCAATTTAAGATTTACACTTAAAATAGTAGATTTAGGCTAAATCTACCAAGTTATAATTTCAGTTATTCTTCTGCTGTTTTATAATATAAAAGCATCTGTAAATGATATTAACTCTTAGTTACAGTTTCTAGCAAGTTTTTACTTTAAGGTGAATTGTGTACCTTTATTAATGAAGCCACAAGAATTTTATTAGTAACAACTTTGCTAAGTTTTCTGTTTTTCTAGCAGTTGAACCAATTCTACTTGTGATTTATACATTAAATCCACTAGCAAAGCAGTATTGACATTGAAAGACTCATTTTTAGGTTACCTTTCACTGTTATCCAATTTGTAACAGGTGAACCCCAAATCTGATTTCCTAGGCACAAGCAAACTGACAAAGTTAAACACAGATTTCAAAGTTGAACACATAGTTAAGCACAGATTAATACAGAAGAGAGAACATTATACCCTTAACATTTGTAGGAAAACTTTTATCTTAATTGATGGCACATGAGGTTTTTATTTTCCCGGAGAAGTTTAGTAACTGGTTTGGGTCTTGATCTCTATTCACATCTTTTATAGGCACAACTGAGTTTAAGCTAATGGAAGTTTGAGGTGTATTTCCTCATTTTTTTAAGGAGACATGACATGAGGTTTCTGGCCCTCAGATCTGTCTGTCTTCCTCTTTTACACTGGTCTAACTGGAATGCAAGGTTTTATACAGAGGCTGCTCTTAGCTATACTGTGGCCACATAGACCTGCAGTAGGTAGAATTTCCTGATTCTTGTAAAGACACTCCTATGGGGAGTTTACTGGTGGGCTAGAGACCATGCCCATGAATGAGAATGAAGAAGCACTTTTTAGTCAACTGATCTGGTGTCCCAGAGTCCAAGTCTGACTAAAACATTCACCACTCCAAATTTGGAGCTGATGCTCTGGTTCCAGCATCCTGAAATCCAGAGTCCAGGGCTCACAGGCATCCCGGTGGTCGACCTAGGTCTTGGGAGATGCCTGAAACCCTGAAGGTCAGACCAAAGCACCCAAGCCGACTGGTGGGAGACAGCAGTTGCCCCAACCAAAGCATCTGAGATAAGACTCAGAAGACGTTTAGGCTGCTCTATGAATGGATGGGCCCAAGGAATTTCTTTGGGGGCCATTCAGAATTACGGCTCTGCTCAGCACCCCTGCATTTTAGGGTCTGAGACTGACTGCACTGTTACCCAAACTGAAGCATCTAAGATAAATCTCAGAGGACGTTTAGACTGCTCTCTGAATTGAAGTGCCCAAGACTTCTTTTTTTTTTTTTTTTTTTTTTTTTTTTTTTATTTGTAAAATGATATATAATACATATGCATATATGTGCATTTGTTTACATAAATGTTATTTGTTATATATATATATGTATACATTTTATAAAGGTGCCTAGATTACCCAAATATTACTAAGAAACTATATCCATGGAATATAAGCCCTCTCTCACCCAAGACTTCTTAGGTCTTGGGGCACATTCAGAGTTATATCTCTGGTACCACCACCTCAGGAATCAGAGATCTTGCCATTGGGCATTGCCGGGGCCATTGTGGACTTGGGACACAGACTGAACAGCTCTCAGGGTTGGTTTTTCGGACTGAAGCTCCAAGCCAAATTGTGCTCCTTCTTCCTATTCTTACAGAAGCCTTAAAAAACATTCTTATGACTTCACTGTCTGGTAGTTTCCCAGTTAGACAAGCCATCAAAAAGCCGTTGAGTGATTAGGGATCAATTGTTCTAGCTAACAGGCCTTGTGGCCCTGAGGCAACAATTTAACCAGGTTTTTAAGGCATTCCAAAGCATTTTTAACACAAACCTGTAATGAGAAATTCAGTAGTAGGCAGTAGGAAGGCAAAACAACGTGGGTAAAGGTTAATTATGAGAGGAGTCCTGGCCTGTGACCCCCTTGGGGAAGGGAACTTCCATGGCATCCATCTTGGCCCTGCTTGCCACCACCTAAGCCAGGTCTGCAAAGGCATGGACCCATGGAGAGGGCAAGCCCCTGGCTCTGAATCATTGTCTTGCTGCTGCCAAGGGAAGAGGGTGGTAGAAGGCAATGGCCTGAGGGCAAAGCCACCTGGCTGCTAAAAGGGCTTGAAAAAGGAGCTTTGCAGCACCCAGAGCTTGGTTGGGGGACCTCTGTTTTGGCAGGGCCCGGTTTTGAAACCCCTGCCCTGTGCCCCAGCCCTCCCAGCTGGGGTCAGGTCTCACAAGCCTGAACACACGGCATGGATGCAGAGAGTTCCCACGACCTTCCTTCCCAGGAATTCATCCCGTGGGGGCTCGTAGGCGAACCTGTTTAAAATGGACAAGCAAAATAAGACATTAAACAGGCTGTAGGCCATAGTTATTTACACTCACCAATCGTCTGGCTGGCTCGCCAAATACATTACCGGATTTAACCTAGGTTCTTGACTTATGCTGCAGAAATGAATTTCAGAGCACATCAGGTTAGTCAGGCCAGTAATTTATTAAGGTAGGGAGGGAAGAGAAATGGAAGAAAATAGCAGATCACAGGTCCCCGGTAGAGGGTAAGGGGCTGAAGAATGATAAAGAGGGCTGATTTATAGACTACAATTTCCCATTATAGATTATAAATGCCCAGGTTTTACTTGCGCATTGATCTGCTCAGGGAAGACGTGGAGAGAACAGGGTGCAGAAGCCACGAGGGCCGACAGCAGCAGGGCAGGAACTGCCGGGAGCAGGGAGCAGGAGCAGGGAGCAGGAGCAGAGAGCAGGGAGCAGGAGGTCAATTTGACCTTTGCGCCTGCTTTTTAAACTGTTAATTATTCCACCCCTTTGCTAATGGCATGCTGTTTTGATTGATTACTCAACATAATGTCCTCCAGGATCATCCATGTTGTCATATGCTTCACGACTTCATTTCTTCTTACCGCTGTATAATATTCCATCATATGTATACAGTATAACTTGTTTATCCATTCATCGGTTGATGGACACCTGGGTTGTTTCTTTGGCAGTCATGAATAACGCCACTATGAACATCAGTGTGCAGATGTCTGTTCACATCTCTGCTCTTAGTTCTTCTGGGTATATACCTAGTAGTGGTATTTTTGGGTCATGTAGCAAGTTATATTCAACTTCCTTAGGAACAGCCAAACAGTCCTCACAGTGATAGTACCATTCTACATGCCCACCAACAGTAAATAAGTATTCCTGTCTCTTGACATCCTCTCCAACACTTGTAGTTTTCTGACTTTTTAAATAGTGGTCATTCTAATAGGTGTGAAATGATATCTCATTGTAGTTTTTTATTATTATTTTTAAAGAAGCTTTAGATTACATAAATGTTAGATAGAAAATATATGGTATTCCCCTATACCTCACCTCCTCCCCCTCCCATACTTTTCCCCAGTAATAACATCTTTCATTAGTGTGGTACATTTGTTACAATTGATGAACACATATTGAAGTATTGCTACTAACCGTTGTCTACAGTTTACATTAATGGTTTACACTTTGCATCATACAATTTTATAGGTTTTGACAAAATGTATAATGGCCTATATCCATCATTGCAATGTCATGCAAAACAATTCCAATATCCCCAAAATGTTATACCTATTCGTCCCTCTCCCTCCCCTCAGAACATCTGGTGACCACTGCTTTTATACCAGTGTTACAAGTTCTTCCATTAATAGAATAATAATTCTACTTTAGTCCATAGTTGCAATCCCCCCTTATGTTTGTTCATTCCTCACTCTTGAGGATTTTGGATTGGTGATGCCCACCCTGCTTCCAATTAAGAAGGACTTAGATCCCATAGGGCAGATGGTTGAAACTGTCTTCCTTGCAGTTGTAGTTACTCTCTGTTATTTGGGGTGGGAGTTGTCCATCATCATCCTTTTGTTAGTTGTCCTGGGTGAGTACGATGTATTGGAGGATAGGTATAGGCTTCATCTCTGCTGATAATCAGGGCTCAAATGGCATATGAAAAGCCAGAAGATTTAAGTCTCTGGGACACATATTTAACAGGTATGGTGCTAATTATAGATTCAAAGAAAAGGGGCATAAGAACCATGTGTAGGAAAATTATAAATGAATCCAACTCCAATATATTGGAGGGATAGGTTATCATATATTCCAAGGTAAGGGCCACTGATAGGGCTTGGGGTTGTCTGCCCTGCCTCTAGTGTCCCGATTTCTTTAGAGCCCTCAGGAGCACCTCTGCTTGAGACACTATTTGCTGTGGCAGTCAGTGAGATCCTCCTAATTCGTGCATAAATGTAACCTCTGAAATGACCTCCCGACTCACTTTGAAATCCCTTAGCCATAAAAACTCATATGTAACATATTATTATGATTCTAGCAATGGAAGAAATTATATCATTGATGTGGAAACAGTGGCCACTGGAGGTGCTATAGTCAGGGAGAGGGAAAATGAGGTGCAATATGAGGGCATTTTCAGGACTTGGAATTGACCTGAGTCATATTGCAATGACAGATACAGGCCATTATATATCTTGTCATAGCCTACAGAATTGAGTGGGAGAGAGTGTAAACTACAATGTAAACTATAATCCATGCTTAGTGGCAATGCTCCAAAATGTGTTCATCAATTGCAATGAATGTACCACACTAATGAAAGAAGTTGTTAATATGGGGGAAATTGGGATGTGTAGGGAGTGGGGCACATGGGAATCCCTTATATTTTTTTCCTTATATTTTTTATGTAATATTTATGTAATCTAAGTGTCTTTTAAAAATGAATAAAAAATGTATTAAAAAAATCTCGTATGTATTTAATATTTCCCCCTTTTGGTCAAGGTCTTTTTCCAAATGCATCGCTAGTTGGCACTTGGTAATAAACCCTCAGTGCCAGGGAGGTTCATCTCCAAGAGTCATTTCCCACACCAGGGGGAAGGTAGTGAGTTTATATGATACTGAGTTTGGCTTAGAGGCCACATTTGAGCAAAAAGGGGGCTTTCAGTAACTCTTAGGCAATACATATTACTAGGCTAAGTTTCAATTTCACAAAAACAAGGTTCATAAGTATAAGCATCAATATTAAGGGCCTGGCATATTGGTCAGTCCTCTTTGCTAGGCTCTGTACATATACTCTAGGGATTCTTGCCACTCTATTAGAGAATGTAGCAGGAATCCCCAGGACTGGAATTCAATATTCTTTCAGTTATTGTGCGGGTCTCCACCCATCAGGATAACACTCCATGACAACTTGAATACGTTCATATTCCATAGAGGTATGCCCCAGGTATATGCCTCTCCACACATCCCCACACCGATGATCCTCCCCTGCCAAAGTTGCAACTCTTCTGCAATCCAAGACCTCCCCCAAAACAAAGACAAAAATAAAAAAATATATAAAAGAATTAAAATTTTTTTCATTGTGTCTTTTATTCCCATAAGATCTGTTACCTTTCATGTACAGTGAAAATTTCTTCTGTATATTCCTCCAGTGTCTTATTTTTTTCACTTTATTTTCAAAGAAGCTTTAGGTAACAGAAAAGTTACATAGAAAATATAGGGGATTCCTGTATACTCCACCCTTCCCCCTCTCACATTTACCTCTATTATTAACATCTTACATGAGTATTGTCACATCTTACATTTGTCACAATTGAGGAACAACTATTGAAGCATTGCCACTAACCATGGTCAATGGTTTACATTACAGTTCACAACCTGTACCGTACACTTTTATAAGTTCTGACAACATGCATAATGGCCCATATCCATCATTGCACAACAATTTCAATGCCCTAAAAATGCCCTATGCTCCAGCCATTCTTCCCTTTCCCCCTTGGAATCCATGATAACCATTAGGTTGCAATTTTTGAAGAATAAGTTTCATAGTTGCATGCATTAATATTGAGGGCTTGACATATTGGTCAGTCTTCTTTTTTTAGGCACTGCCTATGTTCTCAAGAGATTCTTGCCCCACTACTTGAGAACCTAGCAGCACCCCACAGGATGGAAGTTTATTATTTTCTTGCTTATTATGTGGGTCTCCACCCACTGAGAGAACACCCTATGACAAGATGAACACTTGATATTCCACAGAAGCATGCTCTGAGTGCACCCTTTGCAACATATCCTCCCACCTCCAATGCACTGTACCAATAACCCTCCCCTGCTGTATTTCTGAAAGAACATTCTCACCATTGTAGTTTTAACCACAGACCTACCAATCCCTAGAGTTCACCTCTTCCTTCCTACAACCTCTCCCCTAATTCCATGGATAGTTCAACCCACCCCCCATACCTTGCTAGCCCTCACATTCCAGTACTGACCTCACTCACATCCCTGCAGCACTATCACCCTCATCCACTGCCAAACCACCACCTTCAACCTTATCATAGGTTTTGCCCATATTGAGCATTGGCTCACTACACTCTGATGCCTTTCTGTCTCCTGATAACCTATCTTCCAGACTCTAGCTCTGTGAGTCTGCTCAATTTCCTTAGGTCATATCAGTGAGGTCATGTAATATTTATCCCTCAGTGCCTGGCTTACTTCACTCAACATAAGGTCTTCAAGATTCATCCATGTTTTCCCATGTGTCAGTGTGTCATTCCTTCTTACAGCTCATATTCCATTGTGTGTTTATAACACAATTTGTCTATCAATTCATCTGTTGATGGACACTTGTGTTGCTTCTAAATTTTGGCAACAGTGAATAATGCAGTTATGAATATTGGTGTGGATATATCTGTTCATGTCCCTGCTTTTAATTCTGGGTATATATCCAGCAGTGGAATTGCTGGATCATATGACAGTTCTATAATTAGCTTCCTGA
>JAQZBX010008255.1:0-35749 GCA_029593785.1 Cabassous unicinctus
GGTGGTGGAAGGATGTAGAAGGATATGGGGTGGTGGAAGGATGTAGAAGGATCTGGGGTGGTGGAAGGATGTAGAGGGATATGGGGTGGTGGAAGAATGTAGAAAGGTGATTGGCCCAAGGCCAGGTTGTTAATAGTGAGCCAGGAAAGGCGCTGTGTGAACACACACTTATTTAGAATGTAGGGAGCCTTCCACGACTCACACCCTGACCATCTCCTCTCTGATCTCGTCTCTTACCTTCCACCCACTCGCTCATTCTGTTCCCACCAGAGTTGGCTCCTCGCCATTCCTCAAATACACCAGCACGCTCCAGCCTCTGGGTCTTTGCCTTGGCTGCTCCCTCTGTCCAGAAAGCTCTTCCTGCAAATAGGCCCATGGTTCCAGCACCTTCTTAAAGACTGTTTTTAGGTCACCTGAGAGGGAGGCATAACCAGCCCTTTCCAACCCTTTACTTTGCTCTGCTATTTCTTTCTCATTTTACTCATTGCCTTCCGACATACAGCACAATTTACTTATTATGCTTAAGGCTTTTCGTGTGTCTCCCCCTGGTAGGATATGAGTTCCACCAGGGCAGGGAAACCCAGATCCATGTCTGCACACAGTAGGGCCTCAATAAATGCTTGTGGAATTAATGTGCCTTCTCTTTGTCAGGCAATGGAACAGATACCACTGGGAGCAGGGGCCATGTCCCTTTTCTTCACCACTCTTCCCCTCCCACCCCGGGTCGTGGCACATCATAGGCAACCAAATATTTGTTGACTAAGTTAGTTGAGAACCACTAATCTAAGCTAGTCATGGAAATGCCATTCCTTTCGCCAAGTGATTGATATCATAATTTGGGCATGTGACATAAACCTGGCCAATGAATGAGCCCTGAGGCTATGTCAGCTGGGGGTGTGGGCTGGTGGACTCTTGTAATGCTGCCCTTCCACTTAGAAGAGGGACACAAGAGAGAGATGTTCTCTTTTCTGACCCTGGGCATCATTACCTTTGTGTGATGCCTGGAAACATAGCAGCCACCTTGAGGCCAGGAGGCAAGAATAAACCCATATCTGAGGAGGGCAGAGCAGAAAGAGGGAAAGAACCCGAATCCTTGTCATCAAGCTTTAAATTTTTCAATCCTGGAACCATCCTACCTCTGAATTTCCTATTGTGTGAAACAACAAATGTCTTTGTTGTTTAAATCACTTTTGACTAAGTTTTCTGTTACTTGCACACAAATGTAACTCGATAATATGGCACATAATTAATGACAATTGTAAAAAACACATTGTCCAGAGGAGACCATGTCCTTTGATGATAGAATACGGACCAGATCTCCCCTGTATGGCTGCCGGTAGACTACCTTTGATAGAATTATCATAGAGTAAATGACATAGGCAGTGTAATGTCTCTATAGTTACCCAGGGGAGGTCTGGTCTATATCCCACAAGGACAGTGCCACCCAAGGGCAGAAAACAACGTCTCCAACTGTGTCCCTTTTCTTACTGGAAGAGATGCTCTCCCAGGATATCCCCAGCTGACTTAGCCTCGGGGCTCATTGTCTGCCACATACTCAACTTACTTTTATCAATCCCTTGAGAAAATGAATGGAATTTCCATGACTGGCTTAGATCAGTGGTTTTCAATCCAATGATTGCCCATTAGAATCAAGTGCCAGTGCTTATAATCCACAGTGATGCCTGGGCTCCACCACACATCAGTTGAATTTAATGAAATGGGGATGGGGCCTGGTCACTGGTTAATTTTAATAGTCCACAGGAAGGCCACAGGCTTAGATTAAACCAGATTCCCCGCCTTCATTACTGGAGCTGGGAAGGAGCCCAGCCACCGCTGAATTGCATGGCCCCTTAGAGGAGCTTAATCAAAACCGGGATTCCTCTAGCAAGCAGGACTGGGTGAGGAGTTGCTGGGCATTTGACTAACCATCCAGGTGCTACACTAAGCATGTTACATGCATTATCTCATTTGGTGTCCACAACAATCTAAGGCTCTATATGTCATCATTTTTTTTGTGATTTTATAGATAAGGAAATCAGGCTCAAATGGGCAAAGGAACTTGCAGAATGACACACAGATAGTTTCTGAGCTCGATGGCTGCCATCCCAGGACTGTTTGACTCCAGAGAACTTTTTCTATACTATGTCCCCCTCTGTGCAAAAAGACTCTCCTTGTTCCACCTCTTGTGGTCTTGATTCTGGATCCTCTCCTCATTTTTGAAGGTCCATTTCTGGCCTTATGAACATCTTTTATGAGCATTCATGGCCATTATACACATGACTTTGTGATACTCAAGATGGCACATGTAATAAATTATTCACTCAACAACTCTTTGTTGAGCACCTTCAATGAGAAAGAAACTGCTCAAGGAAATTGAAGCTCTTATATCTCCTGAGGCTTTATATTTTAGAGAAGGAAGGCAAGAGAATAAACAGATACCTGCAGTAATTTCAGATGGTGTCAAATGCTATGGATACAATAAAACAGAATAATGTGATGGAGAGTGCATGGAGGTGGGTGCCAATTTACATGGAGCAGTCAAGGAAGGTCAATTTTTTTGACAGGGACAGTGGAACTGAGACCTGAATGGCTAGAAGGCAGAATGGCATTCCTGGAAGAGGGAACAACATTGCTGAACTAGGACAAGCTTGGTGTGTTTGAGGAACAGGCAGGAGGTTTATGTACTTAGAAAGAATAAGTAATCGGCAACCTGGTAGGACATGAATTCAAACGTCGGCAGGAGCCTCTTGGCTTAATATGGGCCTTAGAAGTTGCATGGGTTGAATGGTCACCACCCCCCCAAATGTATGTCCACCTGGAACCTGTGAATACAACTTTGCTTGGATAGAGGGTCTTTGCAAATGTAGTAAAGGATTTCAAAATAAAATCACCCTGGTTTAGGGTGGGCCCTAAATTCAAAGACATGTCTCTTTTAACAGCATAGAAGGGGGAAAGACACACGGAGGAGAAGGTGATGCAAAGCTGGAGACAGTGATTGGGATGGCGAGGATTCTGGCAACCACCAGAAGCCAGGAGAGAGGCACGGAATGGATTCTCCCTTAGATGCGTCAGAAGGCACCAACCCTGCTGACACCTTGATTTTTCTCTTCTGACCTCAAGAGCTGCGAGAGAATAAATTTCTGTAGTTTTATACCAACACATTTGTAGTCTTTTTTTTTTTTTATAGCAGCAACAGAAAACTAATACAGAATTCATGACTCAAAATTGACTCAAAGAACCCTCCATTGTGTCAGCTCTGAACTGGTGTACATGTCAACACTCTGTCCAGCTTCTGAGGAACCAGACTAGACTTCTACAGGCTTGTTTCCTCCTTGGGAACATCTGCCTCTCAATTCTGAATGCTCTAGGAAACGAACAAAAAACCATTATTGCATTGTAACTCAAATCACTTGAATTCATGCAGCTTGAAAAAATTGTATCTGCATGTTTGAAAATTCAGTTCAATTGTTGAGCATGCCTTGGCAGTCGTCCTTGTACTGAGCTTAAATTATTTCCCTGGTATTGTCGAGATCCAACAGTAGTATTATTGTGCTGGGTCCAACTCTAATGGCTTCAAATAATTATTAGTAATTGCTTATTATCTCTTTTGAAAACCCTAAATATATACCTATTTTAAAGACATTGGCTCATTGGGACTGGAAAGGATACAGACTTCCATTCTGGGGGCTGATGCAGTCAGGGCATTGTTCAGGAACATAAAGGTTTGTGGGTTGATGGATGCCAATTTTAAATATTTATCATGTGTATTGATTGACGATCTAGACTGGTTGAGATACAAAACCTAATCTTTCAGATGTGAAGCCTGTGGGGAGTGAGGAGGACAGTGTTTCACTTTGTTCTCTCAGCCTTCTGAGTTTCTCTGGGACCCCATCATCTCATGACTTAAAGTCCTTCTTCTCAGTTGTTTTCAGAAGGACCAGAAGCCTCTTCTCTCACGTTGAGCCCTTCCTTCTACAGAACAACTCATTGTCTCCATTTCTTCCCTAATTTAGCTAGGCTGCATCAAAGGCATCATCCAGATTCCACCCTATTTTCTACCTACACATCATCCAGCATCCATCCATCCATACATCCATCCATCCATCCATCCATCCATCCATCTCTCATTCTTAGTCATTCATTCTTCAAATATTCCCCTCTTCCATTTCCATTTCCTTGCTTTCCAGGACCCTTAGCATTTCTAACCTGTATATATGTCTTGACTTGGCGCTCATTATTTCTATTTCTTTATCTCTCCCTGATGTTTTCTGAGAAAATTCCTCAAGCCGGTATTCCATGCATCCATTCATCACAATCAACTCATCCATTGAGTTTTTATTTTGACGTTTGACTAAAAGTTATGATTGCAATTCCTTTTTAAATTTCTGCTGTTTTTCAGGATCTCCCCCCCCCGCAGGTACTGTTTTTCATTGGGGGTGGAGGGAGCTGTCCTCTGCTACAGTGACTAGCCCATGAGAGTAGACCAGATGGGAAGAAGCCAGCATGTCCAGTGGCTGGGAAGCCCATCAACACTCATTGCAATTGGTTTCCTTCCTTACCTGGGGGGTAGTTCTACCCTGAAGACCCCTCACTGCCTCCAGCCGGCATCACTGCTTCTCTACCCTACTGTAGCAACCAGGGTGGGCAACTACCCCCAGGGAAATATCAGGACAAGGAAAGAATGGAAGTAGGACTCTCCTCATCAACCCAGCTCATGCCCTTGAGCCTTGGTCCACTGCCACTCCAGTCCACCTCTTCCCCCACAACAGGGCTTAACCACTTTTTATCTCTGCATAGGTCTTGCAAAGATTTGAATTTGGGACCTAGAGGTACCCTGATGTCTTCTGTCTTCCTCATCTCTCTCCTGGCACCTCCAAGACTGGAAAAGAGCCATCAGCTGGTGCTAGTTCACCGTTAATCCATCTGTGAGTGTTTAATAACTGACAATCCTTTTTCTTTAAACCATAAAAAAGAGCCTACCTAAGGATTAGCACCTTCTGCAGATAACACTACCTAGCTAGATTTTTAATAACACTATTTTACTTTCATTGTATTTTTATAGAGATGCCTTCTCCATATGACAGGTTGTAATATATTTCCTTTCATAGGAGTAATACCAAGCTTAATTTTGGAGTGAAAAAAATAAGGAAAACAGTAAGTGACGATAAAGGAGACACATAAAAAATCATCAACTGGTATGGAAGACTGCAGTTTGAGGAACAGTACCTTAGCTTTTTACCTCGCTTGAGGAGGGGCTTTAGTGCTCCCCTTCCAAAGAAGAACCAGAGGCTTGGGAAGTTTGAGAAACTGGCCCGAGACACACACAGTAGGCAAATTCGGGCCTGAATGTCTGAATGACCCCAAATTATGTACCCGACTCCGCCTCAAGCTACACAACCTCTCATCCTGGTGAACTTGAGCTGGCTGGTGTCCTGGCAGAGATTTGAGATTTTGCCAATTCCTGTGTTGTTTTAACCATTCAGATATCTAAAGCTCCAAATTGAAAATGAAGGGAAATTGGTGTTTGTGGAGTTCTTGCTGGGTGCCAGGGGCTGTTACTGCATCTGCATTGTCATACGTATGGCCACATTTAATCTTCACTGCAATCCTATGGAGACACTCACCTTGAGTCCCAATTTACAGATGAGGAAACTGAGGCTCAGAGAGGAGAAATAACTTGCTCCAGACCACACAGTAAACAAGTGGCCAGAATCGGAACCCTCATCTATCTCCAAAGCTTCGGATATTTCAGCCTTGCTGTGATGCTCCCTAGTGAAAGATAATTCTGAATGATCAAAGAAGTTTAACTATGTTTAACTTATTCTATTTTAAAAGACAAGGCAGTGTGAAAAATATTTTATAAAAACTTTCTATAAGAACTGCTACAGTTATCAGAGATGTGAGCTTCCAGCTGCAGTGAATTATGGGACCAAGAGATGGACTTTGGGTTTCCCCATCTGTCAATGAGGTGGCAATCACATTTACCTGCGGCGAGGATGGCATATAGCAAGGTGCAGAGCTCAATTTAATGGGCAACAGCGTAAGTATTGCTACTTCTCTGTTGGGCCAACCTGGGGCCCAGGAGGCTCTCCAGGTGTGGAATATGTGTCTCCACAAACAGTGAAGTCATGACAACCCAGAAAAACCCCAGCAGGACCCCCATGGGACTGGAGTGGGCGCCTCAGCATTGGAGAAAATGTAAGCCTTGGCTCACAGTGGTTGCTTACTCTTCTTTTTCTTATTTCAAAGTGGAAATCACCTTATTGGTTTCTTTTCCAATTATAAAAATAATGCACACTCTATGTAAAAATAAACTAGCAATTTCAAAAGGTAGAAAGAAGAAATTAAAACATCAAACCTAACCTGTCTGCTCAGAATTACTACGGCGAAATGTCTCTGCTCGTCCTCCAGAGTTATCTAGTCCTGTCCTCTTTTTCATGTACACATTATACGTAGAGATTATATGCATGCTTTGAAAAATCACAGCATAACTGGAAGTTTAAAACTTGTATTTTCCACTTGGGGGAAAACACTGTTATAACACAAATAATCTCTGAAGTCCTCCTTGTTTAAATCTTAGCTTTTCAACTTTCTAACTGGGTAGGCTTCACTTCTCCATGACTCAAATTCTTCATCCAGAAGATGGGTAATATAGCTCCTATTTCAGAAGGTTGTTATAAAGATGAAATGTCCTAACGTGCAAAATACTCAGGACAATGCCTAGCATATAGTAATTGCCAAATAATGGTCTTTAATTTCAATAACACACACATACACACACACACACACACATAAACGCATATGCACAGATCCATGGACACACATGCACACACAGATGAACATGCACAGATGCAAAGACACATACAGACATGCACAGACACATGGACACACATAGACACACAGACACACATGCACACACAGATAAACATGCACAGATGCAAAGACACACAGAGACATAGGCACACATGTACACACTAGCACATATAAACACACAGAGGTACAGACATACACAAGCACACATAGGCACACACAGGCACACACACACACATACACACACACTGACACACACAATCTGATCAATGGCTGAAAACACTAAGCGTTCGTAGTTCTGACCTGGGAGAGGTCTTCTGATCTCAGGTGGAGTTGCACAGGCAGCTGTGGCCGACAAGTTGATCAGGGCGGGCTGATCTAGGATGGCCTCGCTCACAGGCCTGGTGGTTGACGGGCTGCTGGCTGGGGTCAGTGGGGTGGGCGGTGATTGTGTCACATGTTGCTCATCCTTCAGCAAGCTGGACTGGGCTTGTTCACATGGCAGCTGGGTAAGTTCCAAGGGTGACAGCAGATGCATGCAAAGTCTCCCGATACCTTGACTCAGAATAGGCACATGCTCTCACCCCTGCTGCATGCCAATGGCCAAAGCGAACCACAAGGCCAGCCCGTATTCAATTGTTTGAGAAACAGACTCTACCTCTTGACGGAGCTAAACTACCATAGTATTCCTTCTCCCTTCACCAATCCCCCGGGGCCTTCTCCCCCCATCTTCCCCTCTTCTTCTCCCCTACCTCCTTCTCTCCCCTCCTCCCTTTCTCCCTCCACCTCACACCAATACCCCCCGGCTCCTTGTCTACACACAACTTATTGTTTCAAACACTAAAAGGAATTTGAGGCCTTAAAAGATTATTTTCACCTTATGGTTGCATAGAAAAATAATATTAGATGGTAAATACCCCAACAGATTAGTACCGACTAGATGGATTACAGATGATTTTTCTTTTCTTTTAAAAAGAATCTGTATTTCTAATTAATCTTCAGTAGTGGATATATTACATCATTTTATAAGTACTCCAGAAAAGAAAATAGTAAAGAAGAATAAAACTTTATTTGGAATTCATACAATAGTATGAACTGGTTATTCCTATGTTCACAGAACCTTGGCTTTTCTGACAATACCTGTGCCCAGGAAATGACATCTGAGCCCCCGTATTCTAACCTCTCCCTTGGAAGGCCTTCTGGGACACTTTTTCGTTCTGAACTTTAAAAATCAGAGCTCAGAGAGGTTAGGAGATTTGTCCAAAACCACACAGCTAGAAAGAGGCAGCGCCAGGGTTCCAATCCAGCGATTTGAAGGACATGCCTCCACCTGCAGAGCCTGCAGCTGGAGATTAATGCATCCCAGGCCGGGGAGAGAAGGAACCTGCAGGCGCTGGGAAAGATTTTGCCAGGTGTCATCTGTGGTTTTTCCCTGAGCTCTCCAAGCTGAATGGCGAGTGGACAGGCACTGGAACAGACTGCTTGAGGGCGGATGACCCCCACACTTCACCCCTAAGCAGCAAGTAAGCCTGAGAGGATTTGCCTGACATTTGCTACCACCACCAGAAATGCTTCTCCAGTGTGAAATCATTCTGGGAGTGCCCTCCAGAACAATGGCTCTCACAAAACAAAGCGATTGAAACGTGGCCTTTTAAGAATGGATGTGATCAGGCTCAAATTGGCTTTCGTCATTGGAGGCACTGAATCATCAAACTTTTATTAGAATCAGGGGACGGTCACCATGGTTTTCTGCCTGGGAGTTTATGAACAGGTTTTCCCCAGCATTCTGGAATGACAGAATGTAAGCTATAGATAAAGCGTCTCCATCTGGGTAAATACCTGTGATTATGTTTTAGATCTAAGGTGCAAGAAACCAGGGGTTCTCACGGCTGCTCCCACACTGGAGAAGGCAAGTCCCCCTTCCCCAGCATCTCCCAGGTTTTTGGCTCTGTTTTATCTAAAAGGAAATTAGCTAAGCATCAAAGCCCAACGTGATAATAATAACCATACAAAAGGCAATACTGGTGTGCTGTGATTGGGTCCTTGAGTCTCCTTTGAGCATTCATTCCACAAGTATTTATTATACCCCTACTATGTGCCAGGTGCCACTTTAGATGCTGGGGCTCTGCCGGTCACTGTGATGGAATCCCTGCTTTAGAATGTCTCAGGTCAAGATGGGGCAGGGCGAGGTGACAGAGAGGGCTGAGGGCTGCTTTAACAGGAGGGGCGGGGATGGGTCAAAGAGGGCTAGCACCTGGAGGCTGAGAGTGGACCAGCCATGGGGACGTCAGGGCGATGAATTCCAAGCAGATGCTGCCATTTACCAGTCGCAACCTTGGGACATTCCTCTGCCTCATGTAGGGGGCAAATGGTGCCCCCAACAAGACATATCCACACCAGATCCTTGGAATCTGGGCATGCCACCTCATTGGGAGAAAGGGTCGTTGCAGATGTAATTAAGAATTTTGAGATGCGATCATCTCAGATTATCCAGGTGGACCCTAAATCCAATGACAAGTGTCCTCATAAGAGGAAGGCAGAGGGAGAATTGAGACAGACGTAGTGAGGCCATGTGAAGATGGAGGCAGAGGCTGCGGTGACGCAGCCACAAGAAGCATCGTCAGGCAATGGAGAAGGGGAGGAAGGCCCCTCCCCTAGAGCCTCTGGAGGGAGCACAGCCTTTTGGACTCAAGGTCAATGCGAGAGAACACGTTTCTGTTGTTTTAAGCCACCGCATTTGTGGTAATTTGTTACAGAAGCCACAGGAAACTAATGCAACCTCCCCAGGACTCAGTGTTCTTGTCTCTAAAATGGGAATAAAAGGCTGTTAGGATTGAATGCCATGAGCCACATGAAGCAGCAGCTGAACCAGGGGAAATTGCTGGCGTCTGGTTTTCTTTTTTCTTTTTTTAGGAGGTCCATCCGCTCCCCAGTGAGAATTGGCTTTTCCATTTGTTTGTTGGTTTTGTTTTTAGGAGATACTGGGGATCAAATCTGGGGCCTCATACATGGGAAACAGGTGCCCAACCACTGAGCTACATCAACCCCCTGGCATCTGTTTTTGACATAGAAAAACGATGATGCTATATATGCTCAATTCATGATTGGTTGAGAACTTTAAACACGGCTGGCACTGTCTAGTTTTCTTTTTCTTGATACTGTTTCTAATCTCAGCGATTCGACACAATGCACATCATAAATCCTGTTTTCCAAAAGAAGGAATCACAACTCAGAGAGGGAAATAGTTTGCCCAGGGCCGCAGAGCCAGTAACGGAATGGTCTGACCCCAAGGCCATGCTTTTCCACCTTCTCTGCTTTGAGGTTCCTGGCACAGCCTTTGTGCCCAGCAAATGTTCATTTGAGACTTTCTGAGCCAATAAAAACTGGTCCTTCCTTGAAAACCAAGGCCATTTTCAATAATCTCAAAGTCTTTCCCCACCATCCCACTAATATGTTTCCAAGACAGCACCTTTAAGAGGGCGGGAACTTCCTACAGGTGATGCTGTCACATCTGAGCTGGGATCTGTCAAAAGACCAAGAGAAAACTCTAAACCAGTCTGAGCCCTGGATGTACACTGATATCACCCAGGAAGCTTTATAGAACCCTGATCTCTGGATTTAACTTCCAGCAATTTGGATTTGATTAGACTCAGGCAGAGGAAAATTTTAAAGTTCTCCCACATGATTCCATAGTGCAGCCAGATTTGTTCAATTGTCTTGAATAATTTCTGACCAGGAAGCATCTAGCTAGGGCAGCAGGGGCTCAGGGTGTGGGAAGCTGCTTGGGAAGTGGAGAGGGCAGGGGATGTTTTCTTTACGTAACTGGAGATGCACTGCAAAGTTGAGCCAAACTGGGACCAATACCCCCCAACACCAATTTTATCTTATTCTCTGCACTCTGTCATAGCAGAAGGGTAGCAAAAGACAAAACGGTCTATCTCCTTAGGAAAGAGCAAGAACGCTGGCTGAATTGACCCAGATCCCGGCTCTGTTTTTTACTTGAGTTGTGTTCATGGATAAGTGGCCCAACTTCCCAGAATCTCAATTTTCTTATGTGTAAAATACAGAAAGTAAAACAGCCCATAAAGGTCTTAGTCTATGAGTGTGTGGGTATCAGTCCTAATATGTACAATACATCATTATATATATGTATGTATGTATGTATGTATGTGTATATTGCTTGACACATAGTAAGTACTCAAGTAATGGTAGGGGTTAGGGAGATACAGCAATAATTACCAAGCATCCACCCTAGCCAATGGTATTGCGGGTATTTTCATACATTATTTCAATGCATTCCCACCACTGTCCTGGAGCTGATGATTATCTCCATTTTACAAATGAGGAAACTGAGGCTCAGGGAGGTTAATCAATTGTCAAGATCACAAGCCCAGTAAATGGTGAAGCTAGAGCATGGGCTCCAACATGACTTTCTACTCCGCTACAGAGCCTCTCAAGGGCTCAGTTTAAAATGTGAAAATTAAAATGACACCACAGGCTTGACCGAGATTGGTTATCCATCTCGTTTTTAGGAGGTACTGGGGATCAGACCTGGGACCTCATACATGGGCCCCTTCTGTTGATAGGACTATGCCTGCAGATAAAGGGCATTTTCATCACCTCATTAGACCCCATTTCTGATGCATAAGGGTGACTTTCATGCTTTTCAAGGTTTCCAGCAATAAAGGACAAAACCAGAGTGTGTCCCTCCTTAAAACCACTTCTGTGGTTGATCCAGCTGAACTCATCTGCTAATAATTAATTTAAATATAGAGCTCAGTCCTAGTTAGGGAAAGAAGGAAAGCATGGAATTAGGCGAAATCTCTAAGTGCCTTCTGCATCATCTGTGAGAGCCTTCAATGAGCTTTTCTTTTCTTTCTTCAATAACCTTTTCCAGGAGATTCGGACTCAGTATGCATGGAATGGGGTCCAGAAATCTGCATTTTAAAGGCACCCCAGGTGATTGGGTGTGCATATTGAAAAACACTGCTCTAAAATAAGCATGGAGCCCAGCTCTAGAGGACTACATCTTGCATTGTTTCAATAAACATTCGCTGAGCACCTACTGTATGCCAGGCTCTACATCAAAGGTGGGGATACAGAAAGTAATCAAATGCAGCCCTAAGCAGCCAGAGGTGGCTGTTTTTTTTTTTAAGCAAAGACTTTACTGTTGACCTTGACTAAGTCACTTCATTCCTCCCAAACTATCGATTGACTGTCCACTATATGCTTGGCACTGTGCTGGTTCCTGGTGACGAGAGCAAGTGTGCAAGAAATGCACACAACAGCCCAAGACTGGCACGTGCTGTGATGACAGCATCCTGGGGTGACGAGGTGGTAAATAGCAGATGGGTGGCCTGTCAGGCCTCATCTCCCTATCTGCAAAGTGGGTCAATAGTAGCACCTCTGTCATAGCATGATGGGGAGGACATCCCCAGACAAGGAATGTGCATGAGGGTCCTGTGGCTGCTGTAACCAAACGAAATGTATTCTCTCACAGTTCCCGAGACCAGAAGCCCGAAATCAAGGTGTCGGCAGAGCCGCGCTCCCTGTAAAGCTGGAGGGAAGCATAACCCCCCTTGCCTCTTGCAGCTTCTGGTGACGGTCAGCTTGTGGCCTCCGCCTTCACGTGGCCCTTTCCTCTGACTACGAATCCTCTTCTTCTGTCTCAAATCTCTCTCTGCCCTGCTAGTATTGGATTCGGGGCCTACCCAAATAATCCAAGACGATCACATCTCAAGGTCCTTAACTTAATTACATCTGCGAAGACCCTGTTTCCAAATAAGGTCCCTTTCCCAGGTTCCAGGGATTGGACCTAGCACTTTGGGGGCCACTGTTCACCCCCCTGCAGGAAGCAAGAGCTGAATTCAGGGTCTGGCCCCTAATAGGTGCCCAGCGAGAGTTAGAACCTCAGGCTTGATTCAACAGCACATGACGAGCTTTGGACCAAACGGAATTCTTGCCCAGGCTGCGTGGCCCATCTTGTCTGCCTTGCCATCTCTCACCTGGATGTGAGCACTGTTCAAAAACTCAAGTTCAGGTGTCTCTGCTAATACATTCCTTTTCCCACAGGGCATCTCAGGTGAGCGGAGATGGGCGGAGATGGCTACTACAAGTCATTTCCAGGTAATAGAAATTGACAGTGTTATTTGTCCCCTGGGGCTATTTTGCATTAAAAGCAACAGCTCTTGCCTTCGTAATATTCTCACCATCTAAGTGTTTTCCAGCATGTCTGCTTCAGCGGAAATCCCTTGCGCAGCTGCGTGCCTGAGCTAAGGCCCGTGGTGGCAGTATAAGAATAGTTGTGTGTTTCCCTCCCTTGAACTCGCCATGTTCCATTTCTCCACAGGGCCTTTGCACAGGTTCTTTCCTCCACCCACCATGGTATCCACCCATCCCTCCTTACCTGGTTAACTCTTGTGCAGCCTTTATTTCACCCCCTCTTTCCTGGTTTCCTAGTCCGCATCAGGTTTCTTAGATTTTGTTTTCATCCTGGAACCATGTCCTTTCCTTCAGAAGTCTTTCTTCACTTTGCAACCATATTTTGAATAGTGAGATTATTGGAGGTTAGTAGGTCTTCTCTATTAGCCTGGGAGCTCCATGAGGGTTGGGGCATAAGAACAGGGATGGTGGCTGCTTTCGCTCATCATAAGGATCCCAAACATTGCATGGTGCTTGATTCATAGAAGATGTTCAATAAATATTAGTGGAAGGAAGGAAGGAGGGAAGGCAAGAGGAAGGGAGGAAGGGAGGAAGGGAGGAAGGAGGGCACACTGAACAGACTCTGGAGTCAGGATGACTTGGGTCGAGGCCCCAGTTCTATAGCTACTTAGCTCTGTGACCTTGGACAAGTCTCTTAACTGTTCTGTGTGTTGGCTTCCTCATAAAAGAGGGGAAGTATGCCTTCTTCACTGAGTTGTTGTAAGGAATAGTAATAGGTGAATATTCAGTGAGCAAGCAAACCAATGTTTAAAACAGATAGCATTTGGGAAATGCCTCATGTACTGCAGATTGGGTGGTTTGAGAGGGACTGTCTGAGAAGGTGACATTTAGGTGGCCACTTAGAGGATGGAGGGGAGTTAGTGGAAAGGGCAGGAGAAGAGGAATCCTAGAAGGCAGAACTCAGAGTATGCAAAGGCCCAAGGCATGGTACCTGGTGCGTTCAGAGAGCTGAGGCTGCCCGTGTGCCTGGAGAATGGTGAAAAGATGGAGTACCTAACTCAGAGAGAGGCTCAATCACACCATGCTGTGAAGGTCGTTGGGGGAGGTTGGATTTTGTCCTAAGTGCTCAGTAGGAAATAGATTAAAGAGGGGCGCAAGAGTATGGGCAGGGAGACCACAGCTGCTGAAGTGGTGGTGGAGGTGGAATGGCATGCAGTGGAAGCAGGATGAAGCACATGCCCGGCATGTGTGGGGCCAAGAGCTGACCAGAACTGCCCTCTGCTCTCTTTTGCCAGCTAGGAGGATGGTGGCGCCAACCTCTGCAATGGGGAAGGCTGCAGGATGAATGCACAGGCTTTGGGAGGAGATTAAGCTTTTCGTTTGGGGAGTGTGAAGTCTAAGATTACCATTAGATATCCAAGTGGAAGTGTCAAGGAGCCAAAAGAAAATTACAAGGCTCAAGCTCACAAGGGGGTATAGCCTAGAAATATAAATTTGAGAGTTGTCAGCCTACAGATTGAATTCAATGCCAGGAGACTGGATGGGGATATAGGCAGAGTGCAAGGAGAAAGAATAAATTGAGGAAAGAAGACTGAACCTTTGTGCTCTGTAATTGCACACACGCACACACACGGAAGGGGCAATGAGCTGGGGGTGCGGCTACTTGAATTCTGGCTCTGCCCTTTCTAACCTTGAAACTTTGGGTGAGTTATTCCACCTCTCTGAGCCCCACTTCCCTTTTCCATCAAATAGGGGTAACATTTCTTCTCAAGGTTTTAAAACTGAGGATGTGTGTTAATCACTAGTCCAAGCTGAGCACTTCATGAGGGTGTCACAAATGGTGGTAGGTTTGGGGGCTCATTTTTCCTCCTAGACCCTCCCTGAGTTCCCAGCCTGTCCTCGATTCACGGCACATTTGTTTCCTAATCTCATTCTAAACCCCCATTAGCAAAAGACAGATCATTGATAACGCTCCATGGAGTCTCTGTGATTTCCAAAATTCTTCCCCTTTCTTGCCTTGGAGTAATATCTGGCTCATCTGAGCAATCTCCAAACTTGTCATGTGGAAAAAAATAGGCTATTTGGGATGAGCCACTTTCTAAGCTGCATGCTAATAAGTGGTGTTCTTGCTGTCATTATATTTGCTTTCAAATCAGCGAGAATTCTGATTAGATTGTGTAGATGGGGGACAATATTAGCCAGTGGTGTGGAGAAAATAAATGCTATTCTTAGAAAATCCATCCCTTGATTAGACCCAATGCTTATTGGATATTTGATGATGTCGGTAGAAAACCTTGAGATGATGTCAGCTGGTGTTTGGGGAAGCTGGTATGGGAAGGAATGTGGTTGTGCGTGGCAGAGAATTAATCACACAGACCTTCAACCTCAACGTCCCTCGACCAGTCCTTCCAACGTGTGGCATGTACCAGGCCCTTCTGCAATATAGTGCATGGAGCAGAGTGGGAGACACGTTAGGAGCTCTGGGCTCACATGTGTTTTCTGCCATTTCCTGTGTGACCTTGGGAAAGATACTTAAGGTTCCCGTGACCTCATCTATAACTAGGGGAAATGATACTATGTGCCTCATAGCTCACGCTTTGTTGTGAGGGTTAAATGAGTTGATTTAGATTTAGAACCTTAATTGGGATTTGGTGAATTCTCCATAAATGCCTGCTTTCATCATCTTATTTAATTCACACCACAACTCTTTAAAGCAGGTGCTCATATTATCCCCCCCCCCATTTGCCCCCCTCCTTTCCCAACATGCCCAAACTGAAGCTCACTCAGAGTGGTTAAGGGACTGCTCTGCTGACTCAACGATAAGAGGAGCTGAGCTGGGATTTGAACTGAGGTCTATCCTAGTTGAAGACAAACTGCTAGTTTCAGCAACACTCATTCACACACAGCTAACATTTGTTGAGCTCCTAAACGTGCCACAAACTGACACAATCCTCCATCCTTGCAGGGCTTACAATTGAATGGAAGGGGCTGATGAATGCAAATAATCAACAGATAAATATAAAATTACAACTGAGCTCAGTTCTACAATGGAAGCATAGTGGGTCCCTAACTTTAATGTATACCCAGGGTCCCTGACCCTGAGAGTTCAGAGGCTTTGAGTAATAATAATTATTAACATTTTATAGCACTTATTATGCTTGTTTATTTGACATCTAGTTTTTTTTTTTTAATGTTTTACATGTAATGCACACTAGGGTCCTATGCTATAATTGCCACTCTTATGCCCATTTTAGAGACAAGGAAACTGAGATACAGAAAGGTTAAGTGATGCATTTATTTGCCCAAGGTCGTGTGACTAGGACACAGCAGAGCTGGGATTTAGATCCAGCCAGCCGGCCGCAGAATCCATGCCCTCAACCCAGTTGAGGAAGGAAGGACGCTAACTAGGTAGAGGTGGGGAGGTGGGGAGGCCCCAGGTCAAGAGACAGGGTGCCCAGATTCTCTTTTGCAGCAGCTAACAGGCAACCTGGGGACTGAATGCAGCTGAGTGGAGCTAGAGCTCATGGGGATGGAGGTGGTTTTAGGGAGGATGAGGAGGGGTGGGGAGGAGTAGGGGGTCCAGTGAGAGAGGGTGCTGAAGAGAAAGCAGAGGTGGCTCATGACAGGCTGCCAGGCCATGTTAGGGGTTTTGGTCTTTAACCTGAGAGCCATGGGTATCCATTGAAGGGTTTTTAACAGAGAGGTCACATGATTAGAGTTCCATTTTAAAAAAGACCAACCTGGCTGCTTTTGGAGAACAGATTGAGGGGGCATTAAAATAAGCAGGGAGGCCAATGTTAAAAGAACTCTGTCATTGTCCAGGACAGAGGTGAGAGAGCCAGGTCTAGAGGGGTGGTGACAGAGTTGGAGAAAAGTTGACAGATTCGAAGATATTTAGGAAGCAGATAAGACTCTGTGGTTAACTGGTGCCATGGATGAAGAAGGAAGATTGAACATTTATCCTTTGGAGTAAACCAAACTCCAACCCAAAACTGGCCCAAAGAAAAAGAAATAGGGAGACACTTGACAATGGTTTATGATCTGAAGTCACTCAGTACGTTGTAGTTTAACTGGAATAAATATAATTTCCTGCAACTGGGGCCTCAGTTTCCTTGTTACTAAAGCAAATACCATGCAGTGGTTTGGCTTAAACAATGTGAATTTATTGACTCATGGTTTTGAAGTCAGGTGAAGTCTAAAATCTAGGTGTCATCAAGATGACACCTTCTCCCAGAAGACTGCGGCGTTCTGGGGCTGGCTGCTGGTGATCCCCGGTCCTTGGCTTTTCTGTCACATGGCAATGAACATGGCAGCCTCTCCTGGCTTCTTCTTTCTGTTCCAGGCTCTGCTTACCTTCAGCTTCTGGCTGATCCCTCTGGCTTTTTCTTTCCCCGTGGTCTTCCCTATAAGGCCTCCAGTAAGAGGACTGTGACCCATCCTGATTCTGTTGGGCCACACCCTAACTGAAGCAGCCTCATCACAAGGTCCTTTGACAAGAATTCATACCCACAGGAATGGAAAAAGTTTAAGAGCATGTTTTTTTCTGGGGTACATAGCTCCAAACCACCTCTGGGCCCAAACACCCTCTGTCCAAAAACATGGTAGGGATGTTACTTCTAATTGGCACGCAGAATCATCAGTGTGACATAGCCACCAAAAGGACTCCAGTAACGGGGGAGGCAAGTATCCTTGCTTCTTCTGAGATTATCAGAAGGCACCTGGAGTATGGCATATTCAATCTTGCGTTGCATACTCAAGGATTGACAGACCCCCACTTGTCTTGATGGTGTCCCAAATACTGACAGAGAAAGGTTTAACATTGTCTGAGGATTTATCATGTTTCAGGAATTTTCTGGGCTCTTCCTACATATGGCGTCTCGTTCTTCTTTACCTTGTGACACTTTAACCCTGTTCATGACGGATGGAAGCTCAGAGAGTTAAGAGACTGGCTGAAGGTAGAGCAGCTAGTAAGGACAAAGGAGAAATTTTAACTCAGGTCTGCCTGATACAGAAGGTTATACTTTTCCTGTCATACTGCAATGTCCCCTAAATGAAAGAGAAAGAGCCATGATATGGGAGGACATGTAGCCTTGAAAAAGAAGACTTGGTGGAACTTGCATCTTCTTCTACTTGGCTCAGATTCCTCATCTGTAAAATAAGGATAATAATAGTAACTGACCTCAAAGGATTATTTTAGGAATGAATAACATAATGGTGTAGTATAGTGGGTCCTCCAGAAATGTTAAGTTTTTATTAAATTTATTATTGTTTTTGTTATTATTGAAAGGGAATTGATCTTACTTTGGGTGGATCCAGAAGACAAGATGAAGACAAATGTGTAGAAGTTATAGAGAAATTGATTTTGTCTCCATGAGAGTAGGAGGATCTTTCAAACAGGTCGAGCTGACCCACAATGAAGGAATGGGCTTAGGAAGTGGTGAGCTCCTTACCATAAGGGTTGCCCAAATCTAGGCTAGACACCCACTTGTGGGAATGATGTAGAAAAGAGCTGTGCATCAAATTGCATTATACAACTTCTGAGGGCCCTTTAAACTGAAAACCTGATTCTACCTCCCCTACCTGCTTAAAGTGACAACTTTTGTTGTGACAGGCAGTAAATCTAGGGCATCTGTGCCAAAAATGGCCGCAGAGTAAGACAGGAGGAGGAGCTGGGGTTTTGTGTACGTCACCCCCCCTTGACTCACTCCTCACGTACGTCATGAGGCCAGACAGAAGTAGTCAGCAGAGAGTGGTTCTGGCCCATTCTTTGACCTTCTGCAGCATCTCACCTCTAACATTAAACTTCAAGGTCATTCTCACTCGCAAATGGAGGGACAGCCGACTCCAATCTTGATTTGGAATTTGTATCGGTATGAGAGGGAGACTGGGCTTCTGCACGTAAGGCAAATTCACTCTTGAGAACTCTTGATGCCTCAAATGGGAGAATTAGCTGATGTTTAGGCAAGAGGACAACTCCTTAAAGATAGGGACCACCTTTTATTCATCTTTGCATTTCTCAGAGCCTCGTACAGGACCTAAATCTTAGTATATGCTCAATGAATATATAGTGAATGAACATATGAGAATAAGTTTGTATTTGAATGACAAAACCAATTTATTTATTTATTCATTCATTCAACAAATATGCATCTCCTGGGTTTCAATTCAACTTGGCCTTTACAGGAGACACACCTGTTAGTGTGTGGCTACACAAAATATTGGGGGGTAAAATTGACATTTAAATTCCTGTAGCCAAGGTTTGGATAGATGGAAGATCCAATTACATGCAGCAAAAGATGGGAAACAGAAATAATTGAACCATCTTGGCTAAATGAGGTTGGACAGATGTGGGCCTCTCCTGTCCTCAGCTCTGTCTCTCTCTTGGTGGTTTAAAAATACGTCTGCAAATCCTTTGGTAGTCTTGCCTTCAAAGGTGAAGCTTAATTTCCTCCCCTTGAATGTGAGCTGGACTTAGTGACTCACTTCTATTCAATACAATATGGTGGAAAAACTGGTGTGTCACTTTGAAGAAGCGGTTACACAGGCATTGAGCCTTCCTTTCCTCTCTCTCTGTCTTTCTCTTGGATCACTAGCTTTGGAGGAAGTTGTGAGCACTCTCAAGAAGCCCTATGGAGAGGCTCATGTGGTAAGGAACTGAGCCCTCCCACCAAAAGCCAGTGAGGAATTGAGGGTTCCTGCCAACAGTCATGTGAGGGTGCCATCTTGGAAGCAGCTCCTTCAACCCTAGTCAAGCCTTCAGGTGATAGCAACCCTGTCTGACATCTTGAGACACTGAGCCAGAACCTCCCAGCTATGCTACTTTCAAATTCCTGCCCCATTTTTAGATAGTAAATACTTGTTGTTTTAAGCCACTATTTTTTGCAGCAAAAGTTAACAAAGAAAAGTTTTGACCCCATTCTTGGTACCAAATTCCGTATCATTAAGGGTTCAATCAGATAAAAGCCACTAGGAGAGTGAAATATTGATTTGTTACAGGGATTTGACCTCATGCAATCGTGGAAGCTGGTTAAATAATGTCTATGCTGCTGTCGTCTTCACTGAAGCTTGAAGTCTGCAGGGAGAGGCAGGTTGATGTGAAGTAGGAGAAAGCAAGGACACAATGGAACTTATGAGAAGGAGCTGGAAACGAGAAGAATGGACATTCTCACTGCCTCCAACTTGATGAAGTGAATGTCCTGCAGGAGAAGCTGGTCCCTGTTGTCATGGAGCCAAACACACATGTGGCCCAGAAACTGGAGATACTGAGGGAAGATGGAGGGGATGGTGGAGCAGTGGCAGGTCTACCGGCTGTCCCCACCCATGAGGTAAACCAGCAGATACACAACAACATGTGTGAACTAAAGAAACTCCTGCCTTGCCCTTCCAAGCATAAAAATAAAATGCTTGCTTTCACTCTCCACATATCCTATGAAAATATCTCTTGTGGCCCACCCTGACCAGGAAGTGGACATAGTAAAATTCCACCATACTCTCTCAAGTGGTCTCATCCACATGCATGGTTTTAATTACAACCTGTGTCTTGGTGACTCAATTATCTCTAGCTCAATCCTTTTCCTGTGCCCCACACAAGCCATTATCCTTAAGGAGATTACCAGAGTAGAGACAAGAAGGCATGCCCTTTTTATTTGAACCTATAATTAGCACTACACTTGAAAAATATATGTCCCAGAGACTTAGATCTTTGACCCGTCCATGTGCCAGTTGAGCCCTGAATTTCAGCAGAGTTGCAAAATCTACTCTTCAGTTCACTGGATTCACCCAGGACAACTAACAAGGAGATGATGATGGTTAACACCCCTCCCAAGGAACAAAGAGTGTCTGCAACTGCAAGGAAGACAGTTCCGTCCATCTGCCCCATGGGATCTAAGACCCTTTCAATTGGAATCAGAGTGGGTCACCATCCCCAAATCCTCAAGACTGGGGAATGAACAATGGGCTAAAGTAGACTTATTATTATTCTACTATAGACTTGTTATTATTCTATCAAATAGCAACGGAAGAACTCTTATCATTGATATAAAGTCGGCGGCCACCAGAGGTTCTGAGGGATGGGAGAGGGAAGAATAGGTGTAATATGGGGGCATTTTTGGGACATTGGATTTGTCCTGCATGACATTGCAGTGGTGGATACAGGCCATTGTTTATTTTGTCTTAGCCTACAAAATTGTGTGGGACAGAGTGTAAACCATAATGTAAACTGTAGTCCACGGTTAGTAGAAATGCTTCAATATGTCTTCATCAATTGTAGCAAATGTACCACACTGATGAGGGATGTTGCTGATGTGGGAAAGTGTGGGAGGGGGAAGGAGTGGCACATAAGGGAATCCCTTATATTTTTTATGTAACATTTACGTAATCTAAAGTTTATTTAAAAATAAAAGCAAATTATTTAAAAAAGGAGACATTAAATGGAAAAATAGCATGCTACAATGGAGAGTTGTCAAAAAGTTACAGGAAGGCTTCGGCTCTGGGCCAGAGTGGTCCCGGCTCCATGGCCCCGTGGTGCTCAGTGACTAGCGGCCTGTCTCGCTACGTGCTTGGGATGCAGGAGCTGTTCCAAGGCCACAGTAAGATGCGCGAATTCCTGGCGCGCAGCGCCAAGGTGCACTCGGTGGCCTGGAGCTGCGACGGGCACCACCTGGCCTCGGGGTCCTTCGACAAGACCACCAGCGTTTTCTTGCTGGAGAAGGACCGGTTGGTCAAAGAAAACAATTATCGGGGACATGGGGATATTGTTGGCATCCAAGTAATCCTGACCTCTTTGTCACCGCGTCTGGAGATAAAACCATTCGCATTTGGAATGTGAGGACTACGAAATGCTTCGCCACTGTGAATACTAAAGGAGAGAACATTAATATCTGCTGGAGTTCTGATGGACAGACCATTGCTGTAGGCAGCAAGGATGATGTGGTGACCTTCACTGATGCCAAGACACACCGTTCCAAAGCAGAGGAGCAGTTCAAGTTTGAGGTCAACAAGATCTCCTGGAACAATGACAATAACATGTTCTTTCTGACAAATGGCAATGGTTGTATCAACATCCTCAGTTACCCAGAGCTGAAGCCTGTCCAGTCCATCAATGCCCATCCTTCCAACTGCATCTGTATCAAGTTTGACCCCATGGGGAAGTACTTTGCCACAGGAAGTGCAGATGCTTTGGTCAGCCTTTGGAATGTGGACGAGTTAGTGTGCGTGTGTTGCTTTTCCAGGCTGGATTGGCCTGTGAGGACCCTAAGTTTCAGCCATGATGGGAAAATGCTGGCCTCAGCATCAGAAGATCATTTTATTGACATTGCTGAAGTAGAGACAGGAGACAAGCTGTGGGAGGTGCAGTGTGAGTCCCCGACCTTCACCGTGTCTTGGCACCCCAAACGACCGCTGCTAGCATTTGCCTGTGATGACAAAGATGGCAAATATGACAGCAGTCGGGAAGCAGGAACTGTGAAGCTGTTTGGGCTTCCTAATGATTCCTGATAGGACAACTTGGCATAGGGCGAGGAGGCCATGGCAGAGGCCTTCCTTTGTGGTGTGGTTAGTGTGTATTAGTTTTTCTCTTGGCATTTGTCGGCACCCAAGTATTTGTAAATTGGTATAAATTATACGTCTTCTCAGGGTGCACATTGCAACTCCTTTCCCGTTTGTTATATTAGAAGCCTAGTTGCATTCCTTTCCCCACCCTACCCCTCCAATTTAAGATTGCCCTTGCAACCTTAGTTTGTATCACCCTTTGTTGTTCAAGCACCTCCTGAAATTTTACTCCAGGTCTCTGACAGTGGTTCCCCCTCATCGTGTTAGTACTTCTAACCTCTTACTTTAGGAGTCGTTAGTCTGCAGCCATACTTGCCAGTAGTTGATGCTTTGCCTGAGGTTTCCTGGCTGCATGAGGGCTCTGGATTGTGACAGAAGCATACCTTGGTCTTTAGGGACCTGTCTCCTGGGTGTATGGTGGACTTTATTGAGCTTTTTACTGCTTGGATAATACCAAATTTTGGGGGCGAAGGGAGGTTGGGGATGGTGATGGAGGTTTTTTTTTAATAATTAAAAAAGTTATATAATTTTGAGAATTGAGCATTTAATAAAACCAACTTTAGAACTTTTTTTTTATTATGTTGTTACAGGGAGATATTGACAGTTTTATTATTTATAAAAAATCTCAGAAATAGATTAAAGGTCACTATAATTCTGTCATTTAATGTCCTAATCAAGAACTCTGTCAAATGCAGGAACAAAGCATGAAATGCATGGGTTACAGCAATGCTTAAAAGTTGTTATTTATATGTATGTATACTTGGCTTCATTCCACAAAGGATTTGAGGTGGCTTATGACAAACACTGAGAAAAGAAGTAAAATACAAATAAATGCAAAATCAGAATAAGGCAAATATAAATTAGAATAGAAAGTCAAGTGGGGAAATGAAATAGAAATATGCAAAGAATGAAGACCTACTTGAACGATTGAACAAAAAATTTGGCTCTGAGCTCCCTAGTGGCAAAGTGAAGAGGGAGCTAAATTGGTTTGCTAATTCTTACTATTAAAAAGAAAAACATGCCAGCTTCTTAGGGAAAGTAAAGATTTTTTTTTTCTTTATTAGAGACATTGTGGGTCTGGAGAAAAATCATATATAAAATACAGGATTCCCCTGTACTACCCTATTATTAACATCTTACATTGGGGTAGAACATTTGTTACAATTGATGATAGCATATTTTTATAATTGTACGTATGAACTATGGTCAATGGTTTAAAAAGCAAAGATTTTGATAGCTCTTACTCAAACAGAAATGGCTCATGTAGGGAATTGTTATGTATGAGCAATATATTGATTTCTATTGTATTTTAATGTACTTTGACATATAAAAGGAAAACAAAACAGAAATATGCCCAAGTAAGTGATGTTTATAGAAAATTTTCAGAAAAGCAGGTAAGTGAAAAATATTGCTAGCACCAAGATTTACCCACTATTAGCATTTTGATGTATAACCTTCCAAGAGTTTGTTGTGCCCATATTTATATATAAAGGTATATGTTTATCTTCATAACATTTTGAGGGGTAGATAAAGCAATATGGCAAGAAAAATCATGCAAATTGCTTAGCCCAGTTTTGGGCAGTATTGTAAATAAATGTTAAAAGACATTAAAAAAAAAAAAAAGTTACAGGAAGCCAAGGGAGGAGAGTGTTTAAGAAGGAGCTGATTTGCAATTTTGATTGCTCATCTTTGGAATAGCCAACATGTATATGAGCTCTCACCGTAGGACAGGCATGTTGCTAAGAGCTCTTTTTCCTTTATCCCTTTTAATTCTCACAGCAGTTCTATGAGAGAGGTACTAAGATTTTCCCCATCTTATAGATGAACTAACTGAGGCTCTGGGAAATCATGCAATTTCTCAAAGCCACAAGGCCAGGATACAGCAGAGTTAGGATTCAAACCCATCATCTCAGAACCCAGAGCTTGTATCTTGAAACTCCCAGAGAGATCAAGGAAAAGATGATATAGAGGTTGTAGCAGTTTGATATTGTTTATGGATTCCAAAAAATAGATATTGGATTATGTTTGTAAACTGGTCTGTACTTGGCATGATTAAATTATGATTAGGGCTTTGACTGGGCCACGTTAGTGGGATGTTGAGTTCCCGCCCCCTTGGTGGGTGGGGACTCACAGATGAAACTACAGGGCAGAGCGGAGGAGTTAGTTAGAGTTTTGATGCAGAATTCTGAGCTGGAGCCCAGGAAGTGAACACAGAGGAGAACACAGAGGAATAGAGACGGCTCCTTAGACACTGCAGAAGCCCCAGGGAGAGAGACAGAGCCGGTCACCTGATAGTCTACAGTTGACCTTGTGGAGAGAGCACAGCAGCTGAGCCTGGAGAGAAACAGAGCCCCAGGAAGAGGAACCCAAGAAGCCTGAACTCTTGGCAGACATCGGCAGCCATCTTGCCCGAAAACATGGCCATAGACTTTGGTGAGGGAAGTAATTTATGCTTTATGGCCTGGTAACTGTAAGCTTCTAGCCCAAATAAATACCCTTTATGAAAGTCACCAGATTTCTGGTATTTTGCATCAGCACCCTTTTGGCTGACTAATACAGAGGATATATAAAAAGTTATGAGAGCTCAGAAGAGGGTGCCTTTAGCTCTGCACGGGGGAACTGAGAAAGGATTCATGGAGGTGACATGTGAGCCAGGCCTTAAAAGATGATTAAGTATTTTCCAGATGGTTAAAGAAGAGGAAACAGAATTTTTAAGGATGCAAATATTTAAAACTTCAAGATTCATTTGGGAGATGGCAAAAGGATCGTCGTAACTGGATCTGGATGTGAGGAAGCAGCGGGAGATGAAGTTAGAAAATCAGGGTGGGCATGATCAGAACAGGAAAGGCCTTCTGAACAAGCCAAGAAGCTTAGTCTTGATACTACGGGCAGCGAGGAGCTCATAAAAGCTGGGATTGGCGTGGTCAGAATTTTATTTTACAACAATCACCCTGGTGGGTGTGTGGAGAAAGAATTAAAGGCAGGTCTTTATTGGAGTCAGGGAGACCTGTTATTAGACTGTCAGAATAATTTATGCCAGAGAACTTGGGAGATGGAGTTCAGGTAGCAGGGGGATGGAGAGCAGGAGGCATGTGGGAGGCTACAGGCAGGAAAATTAAACATATTGGAGGAGGGAAGGAGTGAGAAGTCAAAATGACAGTCTGGGTGACTGGGGGCTGATGATGTGTAACTCTAAGAATGAAAATTCTAGAAGAGAAACAAGTGCTGGGTTGGGGGAGGATGCATTGGGTTTTGGATATGCTGGATTTGGGGTGCCTTCAAAAGATCCAAGAGATAGTTGAAAATGTATACAGTATCTGTGTATTCTTTTTGCTCACCTTATCTTTGGTGCATAATCATGGGCTTCACGACCCTGAGCTTTAACCCTAATAGCCAAACATTTAAAAAATGCCCGAAACCAGGTAAGGCCTTTCCACTGCTGAAAGCATACCAGCACGCACACCTCTCCTTTTCGGTCACTCTTCCCTTTGCCTTATCCTGAAACGTGGATTAAGGTGATAGGAGGGGATTGGGAAAGATGGTGCAAGTAGGTTCAGGGTCTAACTCCTAATAATGTATTTCAGATTAACTGGATTATAAAACCTCCTGTACAGGCTGACTGCACTGAAATGGCTTCATGTTACAACCTTGCCTATTCTGGTGACATTTGTACACCTTGAAGTCAGAAAATCTGCTATGGTCTCTGAGCCAGACAGGACCCTGACTTCTCTGTATAACTCTGAGGACCCTTGGGAGGCCATAGGTAATAACCTTCTCCAGCTTCCCCATTATAATTTTCCGAGTGGGAGGCCATGTGCTTGCCCTTCATTGTCCTTGGTGATGGGGGAGGCAGAGTGGAATATGGGGCTGTTTAATGTAAAGATGGCCACAGCAACTCTTACTGTACTTGTTTGCATTAGAGGACCCAAGCAATCAAAAGAAACAAGAGCAGAAAGCACATGCGATACCACCAGCTCCTGGGACCTCAGCCTCTGCAATGGGATGAAGTGGAGGAGGGGCTGCCCTTTGGCACACGGCTGCCGGTAGTCCCGCTGAGTCAGGAAGAACAAGGTGGCCTCTCCTCCTCGGGCAGGAGCAGAGAGAGTGAGGGAAAGGCAGAAGAAAGAAACACAACACTTCTGAGACACCCCGGCGTGTCAGCAGGAGGTGGGAAACGGGAGGGAGTTGAACACTCCACCGGGGGAGAGAAAACATTTCAAACGGAGGGTCACAACACAGCCTCCTCCCGGCTTCTGCCGGTATGCAAGAGGTACGGAAGGTTTCGCCGACCCAGTGAAGAAGGCTTTGCACAATCATCCTCTGAGCTTTCAGCACCTGGGAGAGCTCGGAAACAAGGGTGTGGCCCTCTTCTCTATCTGCTGTATCAGGGGAAGACTGAAAAACTCTTTGCACACGCATCCCTGGGACTTTCAGCTTCTCACCGAGTTCAAAAAACAAAGGTGGCAGCCACTTTACTGTCTGCCTTAGGAGAAAGGCCTAGCCTCTGAACCTCTCTTCATGGATCATTCTCACCTCCAGGGAAAGGCACTCTCTGACCCTAGTAATACTGAGGGCAGATGGCCTGGACTTCCAGCCACTTCATTAGGAAGCTGCTTTTCTTTGACATATGCTGAGAAAAAGCTGCTAAGTTTTGGAACTAAAAAAACAGTACAAAATGAACTATCTTTTTGTACTATGTGCTTAACAATGCCCCTGAACAACCCTGTGACGCAGGTAGGGTTGGAATTAAACTCCCCATTTCACACATATGCATGAGAAGACTACAAGAAGAATCAGAGAAGTAGAGTGCCTTGTCAAAGATCACACAGCTAGGAAGTGGCCAAGACCCCAGGTGTCCTGAGCCCTCTTTCTGATACTCGTTGCTTTAGAATATTTATTGAGTACCTGCAGTGTATAAGGATTAGGGATACAGATGCAGCTTTGCTGTACTCTATTGGAATGTCAGCAATAGTGAGCATGGTGGCAGAGCTGACAGCATTATGCGGCGTCCAGCTGATGTGCTCTCCCCTCCACTTTCACCATGTCCACCTGGCTCTGCGATCTTGAAACTGTCACTTCAACTCTCTGAGCCTTAGTTTCCTCATATTTAGAGGAATTATAATCCCTTCTATTAGGGAGTGCTCTAAAGATTTTTTTAAAGTCTATAAAGATGGGTTTGTTTAATGCATTTTGACAAATTTGGTCATAACTCACAGAAAAATCAGTAAATAACCCCATGATTTGGTAGCTTCTTACTAGCAGCAGACCACAGGGTCTTCCAAGAGAAAACATTTTTGGTTTTATCCTCAGAGTTATCAAAAATTTGACCGGCAAGAGAGAAATTCCAGCTTTCCCCTCCCCCAGGACCAGAACTGTTTGTTAATTAAGTTTGCTTGGCTGTTGGGTCATCTGGCTTCAGCCAGCAGAATCTTGGGGGAAAAGAAGAGAACCGAGCCATTCTGGATAACCATGTCACTGGCAGGAGCAAATATCCCAAGTCACAACCATAAATCGCTCCGAATTAGGAAATAATTATACCCCCAAATGGGGCTGCATGGATGTAAAGGCATCTCACAAATTGCCGATTAGTTTCATAGCAGCCATGGTGTTTAGTGCCACTTCAGTTAATGGGAAATGTGTTGGAAATGGCCCATTTTCAGCTGTTCCAAAATAGGGAAAGGCTGGAGTTGGAGTAAGGCTCAGAAGACAAGGAAGGAGGCAAGAAACAAGGGAAAACTGTCCTTTTCTTTGGAGAGTGTCGCATATTGTCAGAGTTCAGGACATGAAATTAGAATATCCTTCCCCTGCACAGCTGAATTCAGTGATCTGTGTTAAGCCACTTCACTCTCTGAGTCTCATTCTGTAAAATGGGGTAAATAAAAATAGTGGTATAACTGCCCTCTCTCACAGGGTAATTTTCTGTGACTACTTAGAGTGGCACAATGCTAACTGCTATTTTGTTCTGCTGATCTAACAGTTTTTCATAAATTACAGATGAATTATGTTGGAATTAAAGAAGTGCTTCCTTGCTCGTGATGATATTTGTTTCATGACATAATTGATGATTATTCCCTTGATGGACACCCAAGTTGTGGTTTAGAACATGATGCATGAGAAAAGGAACTCAGACCTGAGTTTACTATGGTTGGGAGGATTTGATAGTATGATGTCTGTGAATGTAAATCAGTCTGCTACATAGGAAGTACTTAAGAAATGTTTTCATTTACTCATCTCAGCATCTGGTGCCAGATTCAGTCATGAAGTCTTGATTGACGAGAGCTATGTGAACTTGAGGGACTGCTTCCCTTCTCTCAGCCTTAGTTTCCTCATCTGTAAGTGAGGGGGAAGAACTCATTAGGGTCTGGGCCAGGCAGAAACATAAGAAAAGGAGCTCCATGGTACCACATGGACGTTCTTGCTATTTACCAGCCTCTATAAGACCATCCACTTTGGGGCGGACCTGATGCACAGGAAAGAGGTACATGAACATGGAGAGACCTTGAGACCTATGCCTGAGGCATAGTCTACCCAATTTTATCTAAGGATGAAAGTGCCTGATTCTTACCTTTCACCTGGATTGTTAACAATTAAGCTCGGCACACACCAGCATTTCTGGCAGTTACAACTCTGCCCCAGGCAGACATGGCTGGGTCAAGTCTTTCCATGGCTGGAAATCACCTGCCTTGCACTGTGGGCAGAAATCTCTCACCATCCTTGCCTTCACTATGGCCACAGTGGCAGTGCCACATTGAAAACTTTCTCTTCATGAGTATCTCCATTCTATCTTATTAGATCAATCTGAGAGAATGGTTTCCTGAAGGGACTCACAGGTCTTCCTTGGCCTCAGGGCAGAGGGTTTACCCTGTGGAAGCAGAAGGAAAACACTTACCTCTTCAGACTACAACAGCTGCCATTTCCTCCCAGAAGGCCATGGGACTTGGCGGCCATACTGGAGCACCAGAAGAGGAATGTCCCAGACTTACCCAATCGCGGGAAGGCCGCAATCTAGCTCAGGCTCTATCTGGAGGGTCTCTTTCAGAAGCAAACATCATCTTAAAGGTTCTGAAATAACCATTAGACTCTGATCTCCTCAGGAGTGTGGCCTTGTATAGGATCAGTATAACAACATGTGTGTGGGTTTTGAAAGAGTGAGTGAATTGGTTGTTCTTCACAGCTACCCAAGTCTGGTCCTATGGATTTGTATGTGACTTTCTGGGCTCTGGTACTACTTCAGCATGGCCCATAAACCCTTTTGTATATTATATGATGAGTCCACAGGGGTTGGTATATAGGGCATTCTTCCTGAACTACCTCTTGTGTATCACTGGGAGTTCCCATGTTGAGGAGAGGGGAAGGGTATTTTTAACTCCCCATTGAGAATGAATCCTTAGTCACCAGCAAATGGGTCCACTCTTTGAGGGCAAATGTGCACATTGCCACATGAAATGTACCCCAGGAGCAGGATGAGATGAGAATGGAGCCCAGGAACTGCTTATTCTGATCAAAGGCATCCTTCCAGCTCTCCAACCTCTCTACATCCATCACACTTTCATCTACTTAGCCATACATTCATCTATTAATTGTCTTTTCATCCATCCATCCATCCAACCAACCAACAAGCTAACCAATTTTTTATTGATCAACTGTTATATATCCATCCATCCATTTATTCATCCACTCAGTAGAATAGTCACTGAATGCTTGCCACATACCAAGCACTGCATTTTATGCTGGGGCTTGAGCAGTGAATGAGACAAATAAAAAGACCCTATTCTCATTCAGCCAGGAAGATATACAATGGACATACAAATAAACATATAAATATATGATAAAATTTCAGGTAGTGATAAACACTATGAGGACAAAGTACAGTAAGAGCACTGGGAAAGGTTATAATTAAGATAAAGTAGTCCAAAAATGCCTACCTAAAGATATGACATTTAGCCCAGCCCTAAATAAGATGAGGGAGAAAGTCATGAAAACACCTAGGATAAGAGTTTCCACAGAGAGGCAATAGCAGATCCAAAAGCTCTGAGTGCCTTTGTTTGAAGAAGAAGGGACAATCAGTTTGGCTAGCACAGAGAGGTAGCGTGATAAGGTGGGAGAAGGGGAAGATCAATTAGAGTTCAAGGTCATGGTGAAGAATTTGGATTTTATTCTGATTGTAATGGAAATATACTGAGGACTTGATAGCAGTTGAGTCACATGATCTAATCCATGTTTTTAAATGATTATCTTGGCTTCTGCCTGGAGAATGGATCTACATGAAGGCAAGAGTGAAAGCAGGTGGACCACTTGGAAAATTATTTCAGTAGTATAAATGGGAGATGATGGACTGGGGTGATAAGGTAGAAATGGTTAGAATGCATTTTGAAAGTCACACATACAGGGTTGGCTGATGGATTGGATTTGAGGGGAAAAAGAGGAGTGAAGGATGATTGCTTGGTATTTGGCCTGAGCCATTGAGTCTGTGGCAGGGTCATTTCCTGAAAGGAACAGACTTTTGTTGGGGGACAGGGTGGATCCCAACTACTTTTCATGACATATTATACTTTAGATGTCTTTCAGATCTCTAAGTGGAGACTTAAAATATAGAGATGGATATGTGAGTCTAGAGCTTAGAGGGGAGGTTGAATCAGCACTTGAGGGTAATTAGTGAAGAAATGGCATTTAAAGTCATAGGCATGGATGACATAATGTAGATAGAAGAGTGAGTGTCCTTAAGACACTCCATCTATCTGCCCAGCCATCCCTGCACTCTTCCACCAGCCATCCACTCTGCAATCTACTTATCCTTTTACTGTCCCAAATGGTTAGCAAATGGCCCCTTTGTGCCAGACACTGGGCTGGTGAAAAAAATTTTATGGCCCCTGCTTTGGAAAAGCTCACATCCTGAGGAGCTTTACTACAAAAATATAGTAAAGCCTGCTAAATTACTTTATAAAGGTGTGATCATGCAGAAGGGAAGAGCTAATTCTGCTGTTTGATAGAAGCTGGTAAAACTAAGACGTGGTTTCTATTTAAGGTAGGTCTTAAAGGAGGGTTAAGAGTTGACAAGGGGATGAGGTGGGGTCATCCCAGGGGGTGAGCTCACAGCATCTTTGGAGAGGAACAGAAACATCTTTGATGCAAATACAGCATAAGGTATGTGGTAGGAAACGATACAGTGGAGACTGGAAAAGCTTTGTGTGCTGGGCAAAGGAATTCGGGCTGTTCCAGTGGGTCAGGGAGGATCCAGCTGTAGGTTATAAGGTTTTCGAGATGACACTTGAGCAAACCACGTGGAGATTGATGTGGGGACAGGGTCAAGCCTGCAGGCAGAGGAGCTAAACAGCGGATGACGTTCAGGCAATGGACAGCCACAGAGCTTGCAGGTGAGAGAACTCCCGGAGCCAGGCTAGGAGGTGGCCCCAATTCCATGCTTTCCTCTAGACCTCCCCCAGGCACAATGGTGGAAAATCAAGTTATCTCCCGGTTGAACAAGTAATAATGTTTCTGCCTGAAACATTAGTGAAGATCACGGCAGCGGTAGCAACGACAAAGACCACGGCTCCATTTCTTGTTTTCATATCAATTGGCAGAAATTATCTTTATTAGAAAAATGAAATTTTCCTGTATTTACATTTTTACACCATGTGACTGGGCACATTTGCTGCTCAGGAGTTATGTACATTTCGGTTTGCACACACATTTCAAACCCCATTCCTTAAAACAGTTAACACATTGAACAAAAATAAAAGACATACTACAAGAAGACAACCACAGAGTATACTTCCTCTATCACAGGAAGGTGTAAAGCAAACGTGTAATTTTGTAGCTATGCTTGGAAATATTTCATACAGTTATTAGCACTTCTTCATGCAGTGGATTAAAACATGACAGGTAGAAACTGCCCTGGTTGGTGAGTGAACATCTATTCCCAAATGAACACCATTGGGCAGAGCACAGCTTGCTTTGGGCTCCACCACACAGAAGATCAAACCACTTCTGATGCGGGTTTTGAACAATGTTTCAATGTAGGTGGGAATGGAAACCCTCTGCATATAGAATTCAATCCCTTCAACAGTGGGTTAAAAATGGACTCAGACATTGAGCTTTAAAGTTATTAATTCAATTACCTGCTTGTGGGCAATAACCAGCTTGTATATTATGCAATAAGTCTTATGGGTGAAAAATGAATAGCTCACCTTCTTTTCCTGTCTGAGTAGGCTGTTTGTTATTCATAATTTTTATGATCTACTTCTTACTCAAGCTACCAATTAACTCACCTAATTCTTTCTGAATGTTCAACTTGAAATATATGTGTCCTGTATATAAACACATAGGCATAAACATTCTAGTGTGCTATCAACTAGGAGTGAATACCACCAAATGAATACTTTGGCAAGTATACGCTTTTAAATTTATTTTAGCAGGGGAATGAACAAGATTGACATTTATAGTTCAAAACAACTGGTAAAAAAAGAAATCTTTGGGGACCCTCAGCCTTGGAAGGGATCTGACCCACATCTAGCTATGTACTTAGTTGTATGGAGCAGTTTACTGGATTTTCTATGAAGATGTTATTCATGACCATATTCATTCTTTGAAAATAAAATTAGGCAATTGACTTCCTTCCCCAGTGAAAAACTGGGGGAACATGAATGTTACAAGTGCTACTTTCACATTTTCAAATACATTAGAATTTTCAAAGATGACCTGGCTTTGACCCGACATTCTGGTCTGAAACTTCTATTTCTAAAGTGGGACATTTCTTAGTGATCAGGGCCCCAGGGCTATATCCACAAACCTAATGAATGTTCAGGTTTTTAAAAAAAAAAAAAAGATTTAAAAAATCAATACTGTCCATTCACTTGAATTAGCTTGACTGAGAATAGAAATGATTCAATAAGTCTTAGATGGCTAATGTAAAACCTCAATTGAATTCAGAAGGCTATGACTGTTTTTCATGGCAAGATCAACAATGTTTTTGTATTTTCTGGACCTTCACTATTTGCTCAACTATCAATAGACTTTGATTTGAGCCCTTTAAAGCTTGAAACAGCAAAATGTCAGATCAATGAGAAGCATTTAAAATGCCAAAAAACAAACCGATGTTTGCTGGAGAACAATTAACCTTATTAATGTAAAAGGCAGCTGTGGTATTGGCTATGTGTTATGTTAATATCCTTTTGACGGCTCATCTTAAATCTTTCCCAAAGGTACAAGAAAGAATGAACTGGAAGAGGTTACGACCCGGAGCGTCTGCTAATGAGGAATGTTCTAGAGTGGTAAAAATGCAAACTTACTGTTTCATGGACACAATACCTAAGAGGGATTTCTGAATGATAATCTAAGGTTTGTCTTGTTTCTTTTCTGCAGATGGCTGACACTTTATTTGGGAAAATTAACCTGAGGAAAGGCTCCACTTGAAAAAAAAAAAAGTTTCTCCCTCCCTAGAGAGTTGCATCCTTTGAAATACAGCCCCAGAGAAGAAACACTACTGACCAAATTGCTCTCTGAGCACTCCACTTTCTGCATAGCTTGACATCCCTGGAAAATCTTGTCATGCACTTGTTGGTCCAACAACAGGATCTTAAAATAGCTATTAAGTAATAATAACCTTTCTGTGTTGAGACGTTTTACTGCCAGCTCCATAGAAGTAGATGGCTGGAGAATTTCTCAGGGACCAGGACAAGGGTGTTTATGTTAGGTTGACGGGCCCTCCGGAAGGATTAATTCACAGATCCTCCCAGAAAACCATTCCTTTAAATCCCAGCTCAGATCCCTCATCCATAAAAATGGGTCTAATGTGTCCCATCTCACAGTAAATATAAATTCCAGGAAACAGTAGCACTGCTTGCACGTGCCAGGAACTTAGAACAAGGGGGGTGGTGGGCTGGGGGTCGTTGCAGGGAAGCAATGCCTGGCTCGGGGACATTGCCTACACCATGTCCATGGATGAAGCGCTACATCATTTTGGGCTCCTAGAAAGCTTAATGAAAATGTCCCAATTCAATTCCCTTTGATGGGGCAAATGGCACAAACATTCGGTAGCGCAACGGTTATCCTGATGCTAGTGACCAGGAAAGTGTCTCTTAGGAAGCTGGAAAAAAAAAAGCAGATTGTGAAGGTAAAAAAAAAAAAAGAGCTAAAACTAACAGCAAATAGCCAGCCCTCAGTCACTCCGACAGCCCAACGTTCTTGATCAGTTATACGGAAACTCCATTTCCTGTTCCTTGTCACACCTCCATACCTCGTTGTCTGCTTGGCAAAGATAACCAAAAGCATATGAGAAGTGGAGACGGTCACTAGCAAATAACATGGCCTTTTCGAAACTGGACCACAATGTCTGGGAGAGCTTTAAGGGAGGGTGGCAAGGCAGTGTGTGCGTGCGAAGCCGCGTGCACATGAGGGCGTTCTCTGTGCTCCTGTTAAATGGAATTAGCCCTGATGTTACTGAAAAAGAGAAGGGATGACGAAGGGGGTCTTTAAGGTTAGGCACATGCTAAGAAGTTCCCCAGGAACCAAGGAAACTAAATGCTGAGGACATGCACGTGGAGGAGAGACACAAACAGTCTTCAAGTCTCGAAGGGACTGTGGACAGGGGTGAGATCCCAGGAGCTGTTCTCAAGCCACCCAAAACCAGACCATGTGGGGTGGTAGGGGCACGAGCAAACGTCCCAGCACAGAGGTGTGAAACTCGAGAGCCCCAGGGACCTTGGAGCAGCAGCACCTCTTTCTGACATCTCTTCCGACCTCCCCGGAGGAGATCAGGCACTTCAAGAATATGTCTGGCCTTAGGGGTTTATTAAGAAATTCTTGCGACTGATGAGGCAGAGAACAACCTGAGGCTCAGTTTTCCTTATCTGTAAAATGGGAGCAATCATACTGACATCCTAAGGTTATTTTGAGGCTCACCTTCTAGCCTATGCCTGGCATATAGTCTACGTGCAATGTAGATATATTTTGATATTTTCAAATTCAGGTGCTGACCCACGGCATGTATTTGGTATAAGCAGGGAATCTAACATTTCAGTAATGCACCAAATAGGATGGGGCGGAGAAAAACAGCCCCCTCCTCCGCATGCCACCATCCTTCCTGAAATCTTCCCCAAGCCCTTTCACCATCTCCATTTCCTTGCCCCATTTTTTAAAGCAGGGAACTGACGCCTTCTCTTTTGCAGGCTACAACACTAGGCACTTGATACTCAACAAAGAATTCTCCCCACTCCCTTCCCTGATACGG
>JAQZBX010008255.1:35849-48591 GCA_029593785.1 Cabassous unicinctus
TGGGAGGAGGCACAACCTGGCGACGGTGGCCTGTGCAAAGATACTGGGGGGGGGGGGCGGTGTTGGTTTCTCTACCTGTTTAGCTGCTCCTGAGTTTCCTAAGTACCTTCCTAGAAGCTTAAAATAGTCCAGGTCATTTCCAGAAGTACATTTCCTCCCTCCCTCCCTCTCTTCCTTCCTTCCCTCCTTCCTTCCCTCTCTTTCTTTCTTTCTCTCTCTCTCTCTTTCTTTCTTTGGTTTTATCACGAATCGGATAATTTATAGTCCCTGGAGATTACTTTATTTATCATTGCTGATTTTTACTGTTCACTCTGTTTTGCATTTCATGGGTCCTCGTTTATCTCTTGTATTCGAGAATTGCATTTTCTAGTCTATAAGCTACTTATGGGAAGATGGTATTTTCTGTTTCCTTGGCATCCACCCCCAATCCCCAATTGGCCTTAAAAGGACAGCAGGCACTCAGTTGGGTCCTATCGGCTGATCAGATGCACATTGTTCACCCTCCGCGTGTGGGAAGCAGAACTCTATTATCTCAATGATAACTGCCAGCTTTCATCTTTGGTTTGGGGTTTTTAACTATACCCCTTGTTTATTCTTCCCAGGGAAAAGGTTTCTAAAAAAACGGTTTTCTCTTTTCCAGGGCTCTGAGGTGAGGGGCAGCTTAAAGAAAAAAAAATCAATTTCAAAGAGGGATTCTCCGGTCTGAGTAGGACAAGAGAGAGCCAGGTCTGCTCTATGAGGTTCCCTGGCTCTTATCCCACAGGCACTGCGGGGTGTCCTCTTGAGGGAAAGGGCACGGAGCCCAGACTTGGAGGCTTGGGTCTTGGTTCTTAGTCCTACCTCTGATACCCTCGAACCTGATGGTCTTAGATAATTTACTTCCCCTTTGGGAACTGCATTTTCTCCCCCTGCCCCCTGCCCCCTCCCCCACGTCTTGATGTAGTTCTACAAGCTCTGCTTTTCTAAGGCCCTTCAGGACAGGCTCCCTCAGCTTATACTACCTGGGGAGTGCTTCTGGGCACAGAAAAGGGGAGAGTGAGGGGAGAGCATAAAGGTCTTACGTAGGAAATCTATGCCCTTTGCAGGGTTTACAGAAATCACACATATGTCCACATCTGTGTTGTTTTCAGACGCAAATGTGGGCAGAATATATTCCTTACCCCCACACCCCAGATTTTTTTTTTAAAGGAAGCAGCCAAGGACCGCCACACCCACCTCCCATTGGGGCTCTGTCATCCTCCCTAAAACTGAAAAAAGTGGTGCCCTCTCTATACAAATATCCTTCTGCCAGAAGAACCAGAGTGGGTTTTCCATGTGTTACTACCATCATCACCATTTAATTTTGAACATATACTTTACAATATGTACAATTTTATCTGGATAATACACTTACGTGTGAACTGTAGAAATCAAGCATGTATATTATATACATGTGTACACGAGCGTTTGTATTCACAGGATAAATGCATTTGATCATCTCCACTCTACATCAAGCAGCAAGCCGACCTCATCTGATACAAGTGGACACGAACACAGTACAATGTAAAGGGATGGGATGGAAAAGGGCAACCCCATAGTTGAGACCTTGTCAAGTACAGACCCCACATCCCCGCTCCTAAGCACTTTCAACCCTGTTTACCAAAAGAAGATGGGGTATCTGAAAGGGTCTAATTTTGTCTCAAATGAAAATAAGCACGGTTTTTGGAAGGAAAATTGCCTTTCTTTTAGAACCTTAACTTATACTAAATATCAACCAATGAGTATAGCTTACACCTACTCAGGTTTGTTTTTTCCCCTAGAAGTTCGATTCTGTCTACTGTAGCCATAGTTAACACAAACAGGCTTCATTTCAGAAACAGTTCATGTCCCTTTTGCAAGAACTCATGCACAACAGCTATGCACAGAGAAACAGCACAGGGACGTGCATAATGCTGACGAGTATATTCAGCTCCTCTGAAAGATATTTAGGCTTCTCAAATTAGTATTTAGTTAGGTCTTCAACCATAAGGGATTTCAGTGCAAGGTATAATTTATATGACAACTGATTATTAAAGCTGCACTTTTTAGGTTTAAAGGAGATAAATTTTTAATCACCATTTAATTAACACCAACTTTTTTTTTTTTTTTTTCATTTTCATTAACAATTCTATTTGCAAAGAATTCAGGGCATTTGTCATTTCCTGAGAAGGATGCAGAATATTAAATACACATCAGTGGTAGACATATCAAATAGAATAAACAATGTGTGATTGCATGACTGCCGTGGAGCTTTTGACTAATTAAGCGCTTTGGCTAGAGTCCCATTTAAGTGAAACTATTTCATTTGTAAACAAGGTGTAATTTTCTTTTTTCTCCCCAGAAAATAGGCATGAATTGATTTGACTGATTTTGCTGCATTGGGTGAATTTTAATGCTTTCATCAGAAAAGCTAAGCATGAAAACTTCTCAGGCACCCTTTGAAAGAAGGAAAATGAAGTATCGTCCATGTGACACCCAGCCATGCCACTAGCTGAAATGATGCAGCAAGATTTTCAAGAGGTCAAGAAGGTAATGACTAGTGGGTTTTAAGCCCCACTCCTCCGTGCCTCTCAAGAGGCCTCATTGGCAGAAAAATAAGCCCAGTAGGGTCTTGCCTTGCCAGAGCACTGAAACCAGCAGAGGCCTGAGAACCTACGGCCTCAGTGATTATGAGAATTATTTTTCCAGGAATCCAAAGGAGTCCCAGAGCATAGATCATGCCCTAGAACAGGGGTTCTTAACCTTTTTTGTTCCATGGACCCCTTTGCCAGTCAGGTGAAATGAATACTACTGTAATTTATTTATTGCATACATTCGTAAGTGAAGGAAATGCTAGATTTCAGTTAGAGGTCAGAGAAAATAAAGATAATAAGTTGATTTTTTTTTCAATTGAAGCTCACGGACCCCCTGAAATCTTTCCACAACCCCTTGGGGGTCCTTGGACCCCTGGTTAAGAACCTTTGCCCTAGAAGACCTTCTCCTTACATCAAGTACTTTAAGTTGGTTGTATGCATATGCTATTACCCATGGACAGAAACCTGACCATTTGCAATCAGGTGCATCTATTAGACCTGATGGGTCTTTCTCAAGTGAGGAAAACCATTTAGAGTTCAACAAAATTCATTATGGATGCCAGCCCTGACTTGAACCAGATGAAAGTCATGCATAGATTTGGGTTCAGAGACTCTGGTTCCATGGCACCCACGAACCTAAGATCCCAGGGCTGGGACATGGCACAGGAAGCCTCCTTAAAGGACCCATGCTTCATGGCTTCCTATTTCATTCTTGCCACCTAGCACCCTACAGCCACTGCTAACTGTTGAGAATTACATTCCTGATGTTTTTTCCCCAAAGAGCTGAACTGACTTGGATTAGCTCTGTTTAGCTCTGCATGGTTATCCTTCACTTGGAAACTGACCTTCTGATCAATGGTTGATTTTATTACATGTGGGAACATGGCATACCTATTAAGAGTCAATTGAGTTTGTGGAAAGGGGACTTGTGCATTTATTATATAGCATCTAATTTCTGATGATTTCTTTTAAAAAACACATTGGATGTTAAAATGAAGTGTATAGTCTCTTACTCCATTTCTATTGGTTCTTCCAAAAGCCAAATTTTTAGTTCCTTTATCCAGAGAAGTGTAGGGTTAATAGCAGAAATAACGCTGTTGTTAGGAGAAGGCTTTTTGGTCTCTGGAGTCAATCCAGCTGTGATTTGCACTTCCCTGGAGATCCCTGTCACGTCTGGCAGCTCCTCGGGTTTTGAGGATACCAGAGGACAGAAAACCTCTCTGTATGGATGACATACAACTTCTCTGTTTTCTGGGGAGACTTCTTAACTCATTTCATGGTAAGACATGCCAGTCTTTTGAGGGAATGGAGATAACTGACTGGGGGGACGTAAGTATGGAATGCAACGGAAAGGCAGAGGCAGAAAGTTCTACAAGAATATACAGTAACAGATGTGCCTGAAGCAGACCCTGGGGTGAGCGCTCTCTGCTCTAGGTCCTTCACTTTGGGCTTCTCCATTGTTGGAACTCAGGGTAGCAAAGCAGCAGCATCCAAAAACTCAAATGCATTTTTCTAGAATATTTGTCACCAGCCCCCAGTCATCCCCTTCTGCCTTTCAGCCTTCAGGGTGATGCGAAGATGGCCTCACCCACTGCCTCCCTCTTCATCTTTACCATTGACTCTGCAATCACTCTTCAGCTCTATAGAAATGTTGTAAGTTGGGTGCACTTTCCCAAAGATCCTGTCATCGAGCTCTATGAGAATCATCCCAGGATGATTTGCACCATAGCAAAAAGAGCCAGGGTAACTTTTCAACTTGCCACTTTTGTCTCCTCCAAGAACCACAAAGCCAGCTGCAGGAGGAAACCAGGAAATGGCCAGGCTGGTTTACTTTAGCTTAGGGTTTCTGTGTTAAGTCTCCAAAAAAGACCAGTGGTCCTCTCCAAAATCTGATGGCAAGTTATCCCAAATACTTCATGAATATTAATGTATTTAAGATGCATGAATTAATAGATCAGAACTATATAAAATGTTTACTTGATACTGATTGTGAGTCTTATACTACTTAATTTTTAACCTAGGAAACCCATGTCTGATTGATACAGAGTCATTACAACACAACTTCCCTATTTTGGGGCTCTTTGTATGTGCCTGGCACTGAGCTCAGAACATTCAGTGCATGGAGATTTTCCCTCCTGCCCCTAAGTTTAATTTTTAATGGGTATCACCTTATATCATATAGGCATGGGTTTGAGTAGAATAAAAATGGAGTAATGTAGGTGACTCAGAAATGACAAATGCCTCAAGGAAGTTTTCATACCTCTCGGTTGGTGCTAGAAAAGCATTTTCCTCCAGTACTGCAGATATTTCAGAAGAGAGAAAACTGCTTGCCCACTGAAGTTTATCCACAGTTTGAAGGACGCTCAGGGTAAATGCATGAATGTCCCCTCTGCTTTGGAGGCTTGTGATTTGAGGAGATGGGGGTGGACACGAGTGTCCAGCTGAATTTCATGACATTAAGGGAGATGAACCTAAAACCGTGCTAACCTTCAGCAGGAAGGTGGCATTGCACTCGTATAGATTACAGTACACATATGGCTGTCAGTGTGTGTCACCACATTAACAACTCTGGGAATGGCAACCCACAGTCAATGAGACATGCCACCACGGCTGTACGCGGACTCCATGAGCTATGATTACTCTGGGAGGAGAGGTGTAACAGATACTATACAACCCTGAGTCATCACCAGAAGGGGGAATGCAAACTTACTTACACACGAGTCTTCGGATTAAACTACAACGGCCACTGTGTCATAGACAGGAGATCCACACTGAGATATCGAAGACATAAATGTATTAGTTTAGGCAGCCACGAACAAGACTATCGAAGCTGAGGATGGGAGAAGTGTCTGTGAAACACACAAATCGACATCCAGAGAGATTCTTGTAGCTCTTCACCTGAGGGCCCCTCTGGCCTTTTACTCCAGGTGTGTCTTTGAAATGGACTACAGTGAAGGCAGCATCGTCATGGCTAACACACTGATTGGCTATTCTTTGGGGGGAGCCTGGAGTTCTGGGGTTGAGCCTGGGAGGTGAGGAAGGCATAACAATAAAGCTGAAACTGTTACAAGCCAAACTTCCTAATCTCTTGCACATGTCAATCCCGCTACAGTGCAAATGCATTCTTAACTGTTTTATTTCATCTGTCTCAGATTTACATGCATTCCATATTGCTTATTCTGTATTAGAGAAACCATTAGGTGCTTCTGATGAGGAAATTACATGGTGGACTGACCTTAATGGAGTTCGGAATATAGGAAATCACAACATCGCCATTGGCATCCAATGCACATTATTGCCAACGTACCTAGTGGGCATGTCCGGAAGACTTGGCCCCTCCCCCGTGTTTTTTTTTTTTTTTTTTTTTTTTTTTGGTTAAGGACGTTCACCTATCTGGTATCTGTTGTGCTCAGCACACACCTCACAAGATTCCTTGAGTGGAAGACTATGGCATGGAGCCATGTGCAAAAGAGCCAACAAAAAAATTACCTCCCTAAATCCTCGTCTTCTTTGCAGGGCGCTATTGGACATCCAACAATTACCCTTCAGAACGTTGGCCATTATGTATGTTTCCCTATAGATAAAACATTAATGGAAGGTTTTAAACATCAGATTCGATACTAGGCATTTTCTTATACACACGTCTATTGCTGCAGGAGTTTAAAACCCTGGGGGTAGAGTACATATTATTCTTATTTGCAGCATAAGGCATAACATGCTCTGAAATATACACATCACTGTGGCCCCGACTGTCCCTGGAACAGTACGACGCTGTTGACCTCAAGGACGATCGAAGATAGCTGTCATTCATTGCCTGGGATGGCAACGAGTGTTTATAAGGGTCCGAGGGGCATCTCCCAATAACTAAGCGTTGGTCGTCCCCATAGGAGTGGAGGAAAGGGTTATCAGAGGAGTGGTCTGGCAAGAGAGACTTGCTCCTCTTGCTGTCCTCCAGACCCTGGGGGAAAAGTGAGCTTTTATTCCCCAAGAGTTTGCTTGAGGGGACACTAAACAGGCTCCCATACAAATTTCCCTCCAGAAGCCGTTCCCGGTCCTTGAGGCTTATGCTCCGGGAGGGCCGGCCAAGGTCTATCTCCCTAGGTTTGTCGAGGATGTTGTCATAGGAATGCTGACGGCTAATCCGTAGCTTGTTCTTTTGGAACTGGAGGGCATTGTTCTGTGCCCAGTCCTGCTGGTAGACCTCCTCCGGGGTGGTTGGGTTACCTGTCTCCTGAAGCATCTGGTCTTCATCGATGTCATAGAGGTTGCCCATCCGCAGGCAGGCATCACACTTGAAAGGGGACCTCGTGGTGAAGTGGCCTGAGTAGGTGGGCAGGTTGGAGAGGCAGCTCCTGCAGTGTGTGGAGTTTTGCCGGTAGCGGTCGCTCCCCTCGCTGTGTGGGGAGCTCTTGTCTTTCCAGGTGAAGTGCTTGGAGTAGAGTTTATACTGGTCATTGTTGGGAAGCCCATCCTCGGTGTGCGGGGGATTCCTGTTCAACGGCAGTGTGGAGTCCCCCTTGCGGAGGTTTTCTTTGTGGTCCTGGTAGGCGTCTGGGAAGTCCACGTTCTCGGGTGCGGCCACGTTTTCAATGAACTGGGAAGGGTCTAAGTGGAAGCTGGGCTCCTTCTCGCTGTCAATGGTGTAGATCTTGTCCCTGGGAGAGCTGGCTTTGGTTTTCAGGTAGGTGCGTTCGCCCTCACTGCTGTCCTTGGCGTGCTTGGAGGCCATTGACCTTTTGAAGTTGTCCTTGGTTTTGTGGTTTTTACTGTTGTCAGTTTCCCTGTGGCACGTGGCCCGACTCGAAGTTTCAGAAATGTCTGAGTGGGCCATCTCCTCTGGGAGGTATCTGGGACTCTTTAGGGAGTGGGTTCTATTCTCGACTGTCCCGTTCTCCCTCTGGGAGACTGGGTTCTGGCTCAGTGAGTCCTGGCGCAGAGACTCCATGGATTTCTTCCAAAGCTGCCGGGGTCTGGAGTTCCCCTTGGATTCCGTGCTCACGGCCACCTCCACTGTGTTGGGGTTGGACTCATTGAGCGTAAGGGGGTGCTGTCCCTGGAACACATAGTTACTGAGGCTGTCCTTGTGTCTGTTGGCCACAAATGTTTGCAGCTCATTCATGTTGTCCCCAAAAATGCTGTCTTTCCCCTGAAACGATCTGTTGTCTGAGTATATCAGATTTCCCTTATCTGACACCATGTCCATGATAAGGGAACCTCTTTGGATGAAGTCGGCAGCTCTTTTGGGTGAATCCATTCTTGAGGAGTTCATGTTGGACATGTTGGATATGTTTTTGGCTGACCGGAGGAGTTTTAACATGTTGCTCTGGGAACCGGTCAGACTGAAGTCTGGAGACTTCTTCTTCTCTTCGATGTGCACTCCATGGATGCAGCTATAAATGCCCTGTGGGGAAGCAACATAGACCACCATCAACAGAGGCAGGGAGTGGGAACCAGTTCTCACCTGAACTTTACCTGCAACACTGAGTTATTTACTTCTCTTAGGAGTCCTGGAGAAATAGTGCAATCCAATTTGAATCCTGAAAATATTTCTTAAACGCATGAGACCAGTTGCAAAGCATCAAGTGTACCTCTCTGGCCCAGGATTATCTCACACCCTTTCGAAGAGTCATACATGGAGTTTGAGAAAATGGAGCAACCGATACTCATACAGCCCTAAGGGTCTCAGTGACTCCAAATGGTCAGGGAAGGATATTTAATTGACCCTTTCAATACCCACGTCACCAACGTGTGCTTTCATTAAAGTTTCCCAGCCTCATCTTTGGAGTTTGGATACCACAAAGTCAACTGAGGATAAGCAAACATTCCCTAAATCAGCGGAAAAGGGCCACTTACTATTTTTAATTCTTTTTAGGGATTACTCCTACCCATATGGTGAAGCTCTCAATCAAGGATCATGACCCAACCAAGCCCATCAGAAGAGCCTTTCTCCCTGAAAACAATGACTAGTCTGAGGAGAGGCACGAAACCCATGCATGGTCAATCAGACCTTTTTTTTGGATGGTGGAGTAGAAAGAGGAGCTGCAGGAAACTGGTCTTGCCCCCACATTGGTACTGAGAATGATGTCAAATTGCACAGAAAAGCAGTGCTGAGGGGCTGGAGCTATACTTGGACTTCCCACTTACACCACTCAATGTAGTCTTTGTTGTTTGTTTGGGAGTTTGTTCAACCTAACTAGAGTTGGGTCTTAGTTACAGTAATAAGGTCTTGATTACAGAGTGAGGACGCCTTGAAATCAATCCAGGGAGCTGAATGACTTAAGGACTCAGGTGGGGCTCAAATAGACCCTCTCCATCTACAGGTCAATCGTCCCTCCCCCCTCAACCTTCTTTCTTTCTTACAAGTAACTGTTTCTTTGATATCAAGAGAAGAGTTCCTGATTCAGCCTACATGAGTCAGAAAAAGGGCATCTATGACACCATGACTTGGGGTGTCCATCTCCTCTCCCACCCCCTGCTTCTGGGACTGCCATACCCAAAGGGAGACAATCAATAAGGACCTCATTCTCCCAGAAGTCACCGGGAGCCATCCCAGCCCAAGAGGGAGTTTGTAAAAGAACGCTACTGCTAGGTAGGGAGAACGTGAGATTAGCCGTGGTCTCCGATAGTGGCGCCTTCATCAGTCCCTCGTGGTGGGGATGAGCTTTAGCCCGCAGGGATGCAGGGATGCTCGTGGAACTGTAACAGTATCAACCCCTTTGCATGGCTTCTCTTGTCCTTCTCTAAAGACAGTCACATGCCAGCTGCAAAGGGAAGGTAAACAGGAAAGCCCACAGCTGTGATCCGAGAACCTCTTCCTCAATCCCTCTCAGTCCCAGTTGCAAGGTTAAGGCTCCCTGGAGGCCCCAGCACCATGCCCTTTTCCACCTTCCTGCCCCCATATATTCTGTTGCTTTCTCCATGTCCTGTGTTCCCCTGCCACAAAGCGATGCTTCCTTACCATTGTTTCCAGGGCTGCTGGAATATGTTGAAGTCACAAAAATGTGCCACTTATTTCATACAGCCCTGTATGTAACCTTTTACATTAACTTCTGCCCCACAACACAATTTAGTAATAGAATAACCTAGAGGGCTGCTGCCTCTATGGGTGAAAATCAGTGAAAATCAGTCTGTTAACCAACTGTCTCCTTTGAGTATGACAGTCAAAGCTGGGGATAGGAGAGACCACAAGTCACAGTGGTCTGAATCAGCCAAGGTTTGGGGCTTTTCTTCCTGGTGTTAGTATTAGGAAAATAGTCTTAAAAAAATCATTTTCTCTAAATTTGAAATTTTATTTGAATGAGTTTCCTCACCCATCACTGGAGGTTGACAATGGACCTTCCCCCCTTCTACCTCCGAGCAATGATTCCCCACTTGCTGGGGTGAGCTGGTGCTCTTTCAAGCTGGAGAAAGCCCACAGAAGTGGTGGGGAGCTTAGCTGTCCATCAAGAGATGGGAGGATGGTGGCCAACTGCTTTCCCCTAGTCCCTGGCTTACCCTGGGACTGACACGACAGGAGCTATGGAACGGAGTCCAAGGAAAGGACCAAGGGTGCTCACCAGGCTTAGTTCTCAGCCTCCTCCCATTGAGCAGACCCATCTTCCGGCTGGGCTGAGGAGTTGGGGGGTGGGGTGGGCACATATTATAGAATAGGGAGAAGAGTCAGGGGCCTGCAGTCCACTTGATGTGAACCCCATATCTATCCAAGTGGCCTTGGATAAGCCACTCCATCTTTCTTGAGCCTTAATTTCCACATCTGTAAAGTGGATTCATACCTTGCTAAGGTGGGGATGAGGGCAAGATAAAATGATGCAAATAAAGCACCTGATACAGTGGATTCTCAGCAAACATGGGCTGTTTGAACCCCTTCCTGCCCTTCTTTACTCTGACCTCACCTCTCTCCTTACAGCATCATGAGCATGGGGTACCCATTTTGTCAAAGCTGCAAGGAAGTCATGCTGTCCTTTACTATGGAAGGTATGTTCTGGAAAACCATTTTGGCTACCTGGTTAGATAAGCAGCCCAAACCTGACCTCAGGAGCTAAATCTTGGGGCTAGAGTTCCTTTCCTCCCTGCAGAGTTTTCTCTTTCTTTCCCCCTCTCTATTACTCATGAGTTCCAGCTACATTTTATGGGTTGTGAGAATAAGACGCTGTGATGGTTAGGTTAATGTGTCAACTTGGCCAGGTAATTGTGTCCAGGTGTTTGGTCCAGCAATCACTGGGCTAATTGTAATACAAGAGCATTTATGGACTTCGATCACTAGTGAGTTTACTGCGTGCATGGCTAATTACACCTGCATCAATCAGGGAGATTACATCATCAATGGGTGACACTTTTATCCAATCAGTTGAATGCCTTAAAAGGGGAAGTGATTTCAACATTCAGAGAATTTTCCAGCCCGTCGTTGAACAGGCAACTTCTCCCAGAAACTCATCAAGGACCTTTCATCGGACTTTAATCAGAGCCCCTGGTTTGCAGCCTGCCTGCAGAACCTGGACTTGTGCATCCCCACAGTTGCGTGAGAGACTCTTAAAATCTCATATTATTGACAGATATCTCCTGTTGATTCTGTTTCCCAGAGAACCCTTACTAATACAGATGCCCTCTCACCCCCACTGCGGGCTCAGAGGTCAGACGCACTCTGCATTGGTGACTCAGTGTGGTGTTCTAGATAATGTGCTTTGCTGTCCCAAAGGGGACCCGACCACTTGACCATTCTCAAGGGAGTGTGGCCTCTACTGTCCTTGGTCTCCTGGAGTCTGGCCCTGGTCCCTCAAGGTTCTGACTCCTATTGGTCCCAACTGTGGTCCCAGCCAGTAGCTTGTCTGTCATTCTGTTTCCAGGCTCCCTTCATCTGATCTTGCTGGAAGGCTGCCATGCTTTCCAGCTTTCTGGTCTTTGGCTTCATTCTGTCTCTCATCTCTCACATCTCAGGAGGCAACTGAGGCAGCTCTTTTTGCTGGTGACAGTGAATATATTTTTCTGAATGGGAGTGAAGGCATTTTGGAGAGGAAACAAAAGTTAAGAACAACCCACAGACAAGAGGAGGCAGCATTTCTGTAAGTCTGAAGACAAGGGGCAAGCCCGTGGGAGTGGCTCGGTTCTAATGTTAAATAAATGACGTCTTTGAGCTCTGGCCTTCTCCTTGGTGGTGTTGGTAGTGCAGGTTTGTGTTTGTGTTGCGTTATCCAGGAGCTTCCCAAGGGGTGTCAAGCCCATGAGGAGGATTCTGTGCATCTGTTGATAGTAACAGCTTTGAGTCTATTGGCTGGATGTTCAGTGGGCTTAAAAGGGAGGGCCTGGTCATGGCGAGACCCTGCTTCTTTGCAGGACAAGCTACCTGGGGGAGAAGTGAATCTCAGAGCACCCTGGATCAACCTCCTTGGAAAGGAGCCCACACTCTGAAGTTGTCTAAAGCATGCAGCCCAGCCTTACATACGCAAGTTTCCTCTCCTTGGATGATAGACAGAGTTGGAAGAGCCCTGTCATTTCAAGGAAACAGGGGAAGAAGCCAGAAAGGTCCCATTTGGGCCTTTGTGGGCCTCAGTTTCCCCATCTGTAGGAGGGGTGTGATGATATCAACCTCACGGAGGTTGGGCAGACTAGAGGTAGCAGAGGAAAACCTGTGAACCGGGGCCCATGTACAGTGGTTTCCAATAAATGGCCCTTGTTCATACACTTGGCAAAATCCCTGTGTAGATTGTGGAAAGTAGGTTCTTTGCTGATATCCCTGGGAATGTCCCATGGCAGATTTTCTTAAAGAGAATGATTGTGTTCACCCAATGAATACACTTTTGTTTCTATGTGTGTCCTCTGTGCTGAAGCACACATGTAAGATGACGTGTGTGAGAGAGTATATCAGGCAAGCTTTAGAGGTGTGTGGCAGTCCTTGGCCCAAAAGGAAGGACACTTTTTAGCCACCCAGAAGCTCTGCCATCCACAGCTTCAAGAGCTAGGCCTGCTTTGAATTACCTAATAAATGAGAGAGGCATGAAGTATAAGACTTTGGCAAGGCTCCAGGATGTGTATATCCATTGCGGGTGTTGTACCACACGGATGAGGAATGGTGGTGTGGGATGTTGTTGGAGGTGTGGGCGGTGGGGAACATGGGAATCCCTGTAATTTCTGAGTAAGATTTAGGTAATCTAAGC
>JAQZBX010008256.1:0-48497 GCA_029593785.1 Cabassous unicinctus
GCGGCCAGACATGCTGAAGCAGAGGGAGATGCGCAGCGCCCTCTTCTATGACATTTTGAAATCTGATATTTTGGAACTGTATAATTTTATTTTTCCTTTGAAATCATTTTAACAAACATCCAAATCTAAAATCCCTGTGATCTTAATTATCATGAGACTACTAAATAAAGAAATCCTCTAGGACAATGAAAACAAGCTCCTTTAAAGATGTTTAAGAATAAATGAATGTCTTACAAAACACTTGCCAGGATGAAATTTATTTCTTATTTTACTTATTAATCCAGAAGTGGGGGTGCACCATGTCATTTCCAAGTGTGCAGACAATGCTAAAAATGCTATTGAGTAGAATTAGATGTCAAGCTGACAGGGATAGATGGCAGCAAAATGATTGGTCAATGCTGGGCAAGTGGGCAGAAAAGTGGCAGATGAGTTTCAGTGTGGGCAAGCATAAGGAAATGCATTGTGGGAAATATCAAGTAATAAAATGATTCTCTCTTAGCTATCAGAGGCATGACACAAGAGAGACAATTTCAAGTTATCAGGAGCTACTGTCTGAACAGTACCTATATAATGTTTTATAATTTACAAAATGGCTATGTATATGAATATCTGCATAAATATGTGTGTATGCATATACATTAAGCAAACCTCCTAAAATTTGCATCTACATTCTGTGTGAAACCCCTGGGTTAATAACTTGGCTGTAGTCACATGGCTATTCAATGATGAAATAATTGGATATTCTGCTTAACCTCAAGGAGTTTATAGTCTGGAAGAGAATTCATACAATATAACTTAGGTATAGTATTTTCTGTGCTGTTTGCAATGAAAATGTTGACTGGTACACATCAGCAGAGATTTTCTAAAAAGTAAATAGAGAGTAGAGGAATGTTATATATAAAACAGGACTTTGAAACTCAGCATTACATTTACATTAAAAATGTTGAGGAAAACATGAAGCAGTCTAATATATGATGCCTTCTTATGATTTTAAGACTGTATATAGATTTGCTTCTTCTGTGGAGCAAAAAAAGAACATTTTGCTTTATTTATTTTGCATCAATCTGTGAATTACATAACTGCTCTTTTTTTCCTTGCTGCTAATTTCTAGGAAGCAGAGAGTCAATTTTACAACTCACCTGTAGCAAATGTAGAAGACCTTACAGACAAAAAAAGAGGAAATTTATCATCAGCTCTACTTCTTTAGTCTAATTTGAACCAAACACCACTTCCCACAGCTAGTAGTCCAAGCCAACAAGTGATGGGCATTTCCTTGCCACTCATTGACACAGACTGTGGGGTTGTAATTCAATCTGTCCTCATTCTTAAATATTTTCTCTCATTTTCATTCCTGTTCCTGTCCACTCTCTGATGGTAACTTTGACTCGGGCTTTCCTAACATTGATCTAGAACACTCCACACATTTGATCCCTCCCTCTTTTTGGCATATTCTACCCTCAGCTGAGAGGCTCAGCCACGTATGAGGGAAGATCAGGAATAGATTCTCTTAGTTTCTTAAGTTGTCCCTGAAAATTGAATCAGGAAACATGACTGTATTTCTCACTGGGCAATTAAATTTCTTAAATGATAATAGGACACATTTCATGATATAATTCAAAGAAAACATTTGCCACTGGGATATGGAGCTAAACAATTTGGGGCAAATATTTACTTGTATGTTTACACTGATTACCATTTGGCTATCATAAAGGTCTCCTTACACCTTGAGTATGTTTTCTAGCGAGAATGTGTCACTCTAAAGGGGAGTTATTTCAAGAAATTGGTAGGTTCAAGGTTACAATAGAATAAAGTTTACTATAAATTTCCATCTCTTCTGTTAGGTCATGCATCACTAATGTTTTTCCCACTTAAATTTAGATATTCAAAATGATTTCTCAATGAACTTTTTAAAATACATTTTTCCATGACATTTTCTTATTGAAGCAGAGATAAGTTCTTTTATCAATACTTATCTCAATGTCTGGCATGCAGGAGCAGTGTCTGGCAAAGGAGGATGTTCCACTAATGGGTTCTTTGTATTTATGAGAAACCTTACAAGTCTTTGCTCTTGAAATTGAAACTTAGCCTACTGTTATGGGATGCCTAAGGGTTGCCATCTGAGAGCATCCTTGTTGCCCAAATTTGGCCTCTCTCTAAGCCAAACTCAGCGTATGAATGTATTACCTTCCCCCCAGCATGGGACATGACTCCCAGGGATGAGCCTCCCTGGTAACAAGGGATTGCTACCAAGTGCCAACTGGCAATAAAACTGGAAAAATACCTTGACTAAAAGGGGGAAAAGGTAAAGACAAATGAGTTCATATGGCTAAGAGACTTCAAAGAGATTTGGGAAGTCATCCCAGAGATAACGCTTACACACACCTCAGTAGGATCTCATAGAACACCAAAGTGGATATCACCCCACACAGAGGGGCTCCTGAGGGCTCTGGAGACAGCCAAGTTCTATAAAAGGGGGAATAGCTCCAGAGATTGATGCCTTATCAGTGGGCTCTACTTTGGAATCTGTGCTCCTGAGAGTGACAGAGTTAGACTCAAGTAAGTCCTCCTTGCATATGGCACATCAGTCTCAACTATTCAAACCTATATGTGAGGGTGGAGTTTGTAGGTGAACTTCCAGAGACTGAAGCTTCTGGCCTTCCCATGTGCCAGTTGGGCCTGGTATCTCAGAGGAGCTGCAACTCATACTCTACAGCTCAATGGACTCACCCAAGTCACCTGGTGAGGAGATGATGATGGACAATGGCTATCCCAGGGAAAGGAGAGCATCTGCAGCTACAGGTAAGATAATCCCATCCATCTTATCCATGGGATATAAGCCCACTCTCACTTGGAGATGGAGTGCACATCACCATTGCAGTCCCCTCAGGATTGGGGGAAGAGCTATGGACTAGAGTGGACTCAATGGTATTCTGTTGTAGACATATTGGGATTCAAGCAATGGAAGAAATTATAACAGTGAGGTGAAGCCAGTGGCCACTAGATGCTTTTGGGGCAAGGAGGGGAATGGCAGTTGTAATACAGGGGCTTTTTCAGGAATTGGGGGTTGTCCTGAGTGATATTGTGGTGACAGATATAGGCCATTTTAGAGCAGCATATACCATGCAGAACTTTGTAGGAGAGAGTGTGGCCTATGATGTGAGCTGTGGTCTATGCTTAGTGGCAAAGCCCCAGGATGTGTATATCCATTGCAGGTGATGTGCCACACTAATGAAAGAGGTTTATGTGAGATGTTATGGGATGTATAGGAGGTGGAGATCACAGGAATCCCTGTAATTTTTGTGTAACATCTATGTAATCTAAGTATCTTTTAAAATATATATGAAAAAAAATAAATAAAAAAACAAAACAAATGGAATATAGAAACTTTGTTTCTTAGGTCTAATTTATGGAATTCTAAAGTTTTCCCACTCTCTGATCTACACACCCTGTATAATCTCTTCTCCTTAAATATGGACCAGACCTTTGAATATAATGGGATGTTACTCCAATAATTAGATTATGTTATATGGCAAAAGGTGATGAGATTTTACAGGTACAACTAAAGTCCCAAATCTGTTAGAACCTTAATCAAAAAGGAGATTATCCTGGGTGCACATGACCTGATCAGGTGAAAGCCCTTGAAAGAAGGAAAGAACCCTTCCTGAAGTTAGAGATATGTAGAACTTCTGTTGTTGAAGCAAGCCAACATAAGTTCCACAGCCACAACAAAATGAATTCTGCCAATGACCTAGGGATCTTGAAAGTGGATCTTTCCCTAGCCAATCATCTGATGAGAGAACAGCCTGGTCAACACTTTGATTGCAGCCTTATGAAACCCTGAGTCCAGGATCCCACAAAGTTGTACCTGGACTCCTGACTCACAGAAACTGTGAGATAATAAATGTATGTTGTCATAATCCACTAAATTTGTGGTAGATTTGTTATGTGACCATAAAAATCTAGCAACCACCATTCAGCAAAATTCTCCAATTTACACCCAAATATAGACCAAGAGCTACCTTTCTGGGCTTTAGAAGCCAATGGAATGCCCTTTTCCTCTGAGCCTTTCAAATGCAGGTAGAAGTGAGTTGCTGTAAGTCAAATGCCTGCAAGGAGTGAGCATTCCCTGCTAGGAGATAAGAAGGCTGCTGACCCAGGGGAGCAACAATGAAATATAATCTAGACCATGCCAAATTGTCAACAAATGAAAGGATCAAGAAATCTATCTCTGGAAGGGACTTCCAAGTTGATATTTTAGTTCTCATAGTTTACCCCTGAGGAAACTAAGGCCTAACATGTCATAGCTTGCTTGTGGAATAACTGGGAGTAGGAGCTAAGTTTTCTGAAACCTATGGCAGTATTCTTAATACTATATTAACCTCTATGGCATCAAGACAAGATCCTACCCTATAGACCATGATCATTATACCCTCAACCCCAAAGCATCTCATTAAGGTACAAAAGAATAAGATGAAAAATTAGCTAAATTTCCCTGTTTATATCATATTGGTGGTTGCTACTTCATGATAAATTAGTAATAACTCTCAGGCACATTTGGCAAGATGAAGAAAAATGGATTTTTTACAATGCATTGAATAAACAGCTTCTGCCTGAATATCTCCTATATTTCACTGGCTTCAATATAGTAACAATTTATTGACGTATGTACTGCAAGCTACGTTTGAGTGATTGCTTCATATATTATTATATGCAACATTACATCGTGTTATTTTTCTACTTTCATGGCCCAAAGACTTACTGGAAAAAGTTTGTTTCAGACTCATAAAATATACCTGACTTAAGAGAAAAAAAGATTATTGCACCAAGAATTCTACCAGCCTTTCCTGCAACTGCATCCCTGATTATTTGTTGAAATTCATTTCATTTTTCTATCATTATCCCAGTGCATGTTAAGTCCTATCATAGAGTATAAATGTACAATCTGCTCAGTGAGGCAGTTTGTAATAAGCCAGTATGAAACAACTTTTAAAACAGTGTTATGATTTGTTGACTTCTATTTTTTCTTTTTAAAGAAGCTATCAGCCATAAGGCAGAAAGTTTGTTTGAAAGTGTGAATTCTAAAATGAGCTTTTTTCTGAAGCAATTCCATCTAAAATTTAATTAAACTGCCTTGCTTTTATCAATAAGCCATCTACATTCAACATAGTAGACAATTTTAACAGGAAGATTTATGAAACTGGTGAAGCATCAGGATTGAGGAGAAAATACACAGCAACTGGAGGTTAGAATCATTGTGCTGGGTGTCTTCCATTGGTCCTTCCAGATCTGCTCTCCTCCCTTCTCCCTTCTGCTCTGTGCCAGAACCTGATCTCTATGGACTGCCCCTATGGGTCTGCTGCCTTTTGCCTTCCAGCTGGGTTAGACAAATGGGAGACAGGACAAGAGTTCAGGGGAGGGGACAGAAAGAGTGTGGTTGGCTCCTTTTCTGCAGGTCACCACAGGTTTCTTTTACTTATTTATTTATTTTTTAAATTTTTTATTTTTTTTCATTGTGGGTAAAAATCAAAATTTTCACAATACATACCAATATTTGTAAAATGATATATAAATACATATTCGTATATGTGCATTTGTTTACATAAATTTTATTTGTTTTATATATATATATATATATTTTTTTTTTAAAGGTGCAGGTTTCTAACTTCCAACTTCCATGGGTCACAGGTCCAGTGAGGGGCCCCTTGCACCCGGTGCCCTCCCTGGGCTTTGGAATCCACTCCAGGATGGTAATGGCTTCTCACTCTTATTAGCCCCAGGGTTCTACAGCATCCTTATTGTTGTACTTAAAGCCTTTTCAAACCATTGTAAAAAAAAATTACCTTTTGAAATCCTCCTCAATATCAAATTTGAATGCACTAACTATTTTTGTAGGGACCCTGAATTGTACAGTTATGGTACTTGGATATGTCATTTCTAGTCCTTGTGCCTCTTTGTCTTTTTCTAAAAGTAAGGGAAAAATCCCTGCTTAAATTGTTTTTGAGTCTATCACACATATAAAATTTGGAAATAGATGATAAAATATGTTTAATGGTTTACTATTTAGATTTATACATGTACATTTGTGGCTTAGGGTATGTAAGACTAGAACATGGATTATGTATGATCTATGTAAACTGGTAACGATAATATAGGAAGGCAATGGTAAAAACCAAAGCTAAGACTTAATGTGATGGTGTGTGAGTTCAATATAGGTCAAATTCCAATTTGAAGAAAGAGGATTGGTAAAAGTTTCCTACAGAAGGTAAAATTTGAATTGGAGCTTCAAAAAATGCATAGAATTTGGGTGCAGAAATAAGAATAGGAGATAGAACAAGCTAACCCAGGAAGAATGACAATAGTGAACAAAAAGAGGGAGCTTTGGCCAAGTCCTGGCAATTCACCTACCTGGCCTTGAAGTGCTCAAGGTGTTCCCATATATTGACAGGTTTCAACGTGTGAGCCACTTCTATAACAGGCATTCTTTGTTGCCCTACCTCAGCAGTTTTTTCTTTTTAAGATTGCTTGCTTGCTTGCTTGCTTGATTGATTTCTTCTGCCCCCCCCCACCCCAATTGATTTGAGTTCTCTGTCTGCTCTCTGTTTCTGCTTGTCTTCTCTTTAGGCAGCACCAGGAACTGATCCTGGGACCTGGGGTGGAGAGAGGCTGCTCAATCTCTTTCGCTTCCTCAGCTCCCTGATCTGCTGCATCTCTCATTGTCTCTCTTCTGTGCCTTTTTTTTGTTCCATCATCTTGCTGCACCAGCTCTCCATGCAGGCCGACACTCCACATGGGCCAGCTCTCAGGCCAACTCACCACATGGGCCAGGTTGCTTTTCACCAGGAGGCCCTGGGAAATGAACCCTGGACCTCCTATATGGTAGACAGGTGTCCAATCACTTGAGCCACATCCAATTCCCCCTCAGCAGTTCTTAAAGTGTGGCCTGGAACAAATAGTGCCACCATCACTCTGAACTTGTTAGAAATGCAAATCTTCAAGCCCACTTCAGACCTGCTGAATCAAAAACTCTGGGGTGGGGCCCAACCACCTGCTTTGACAAGATCTCTAGATGATTTTAATGTATGCTGATGTCTGAGAACTACTGCTCTAGCTGTGCAAAGTTTGACTGCTGGTGGGAAAGAATGGAAGACTAGGCTCAGTGGGTGCTTCTGGGTAGGGTGTTTGACCATAATAAAGAGCATTGAATTGGAGTCAGGAAATCTCATCCAGCCCCTGTTCTAGCACCAAATCCATCTGTGACATTAGCCAACTCATTTTTTCCTCTCTGTTCTTTAGTTACTTCATATAACATGAGGAACTTGAATTATCATTTCTTTGAGAACCCTTCTAATTTGGACATTAGTGGCTTCAAGTATATTTTCTTATGTAAAATAATGATGAGGTATAGCAAATAGAGAGGTCTGGCCTCATAGAAGACCAGGATGAAATTCCATCTGCTATTTTCCAGCTGTGTGAACTTTGACATGTCTCATCACCTTGCTTAGCTTCAGTTTACTCTACATAGTTGGGAATAACACCATCTACCCTGCAGGATAGCTGAGAGGATAAGATGAGACAATACTTCTGAAGGTAAGAAAGCAAACTGTTTCTTCTGCTTTGACTGTTGCATTCTCAGTGCAGTGCTATCATTTCACAGACACCCTCTCCAAGTGCCTGGACTAGGATAGATGTCTCTCTTACCTGTTGTGATCATCTCATTCAGTGCTCCTCCTTAGTAAGATTGTAACATCACTTATTTTGGAGATTACTTGATTGATGTCTATCTTGCTTTTTAGACAGTAGACTCCATGGTGGTAAACACCATGGCTTTTTAAAAAATTGTATATTTAGTGACTTATGGAGAATGATTCACTGTACCCCAGCAAAGGACAAGTTCTTAATCTCAGTCCATTTTCCTGTGGGTGTGAACCCATTTGTAAATAGGCCCTTTGGAGATGTTACTATTAGTTAAGGTGTAAACTCATTTGTGAATAGGGTCTTTGAAGATCCTATTTAGATGAGGACAAATTGAATCATGGTGGGTCTTAATCCATATGACAGGAATACATATAAAGCACAGGAAATTCAGACACAGAGAGAAAGTAGAGCCAGCTGTCAGAGATGGCCACAGGAGGAGACCAAGGAGACAAACTGCCATGTGATGGAAGCCAAGGAATCCCAACAAGATGGCAATTGGGCAGCAGAATGCTACAAACCCTGGGAGTACTCACAACTTGTCAAGACCTTGATTTTGGACTTCTAACCTCCAAAACCATGAGGCCATAAATTGCTGTATTTGAATTCAACTCATTTTTGGATTTATCAAAGCAGGCCTGGCAAACTAAGGTAATGACTAAAACATAGCATTTACTCAGTAAATTTCTCTTGAATTAATGCATGAGAAGCCCTTGAAAACAATTGCTGAGCTTTAAAAAAGTAATCATGCAAACATGAAACAAAGTGCTATAACAGAATAGCTCGTAAGTCTTTAAAAATAAACATTTCTGAGCACCTAAGAATGAAGAAGGCTGTGTCTTAATCCACTTTCCCAATGGTTTTTCTTGCCAGTAAAACATACAAAGATGAGATTGTAGGCTTTTAAATACTGCCTTAGCCAGACAAGCTCTCTGCCACAATTTAATCATCTTGCCCCTTGTTTCATTTTTAAATCTCCATCTCAGTGCCACCTGGGGAGATATGCTGGACTCTGATTTTAACTCTGGCATCATAGTACCTGTTCTGCCACCTGCCCACTCCAAACCTACAGTTTCTCTATTCCTAAATCCTGAGGCTGCCTTGGTTCAGGTCTTTCTGTTTTCTCCCTTGGCTTCTGTGGAATATTCTCTCTTTATATAAATATGAACTGGTCACATGCATGTTTCCTTTTTGTCCTGTTAGAGATCGTGGAAATGACATGAATTCCCAACCCACCATTATGTATAGAGAGATGTTAGACACAAAACTGTTTTAGCACCTATTAACAATTCTCAAAAGACATTTGGATCTTTTGGCTATAACTGATTTCAAAATGCAAATATGCTGCAATCTGCTTCCTCTGTGCCTTGGAAATTGGGGTGTGATATGAAACTGCAAGGATAATCAATCAGCTTCCCATATTATGTTCTTATGACAGTCAGGATTCAGTGCTTCCCAGAGAAATACCAAACAATGTGGAGTTTGCAGAGAGCTATACTGCTTGGGAGTGTAAAATGCCCAGCATAGTGTCTTCCATGCATGGCCCCCGAGTCAGCAGCATCCGCAGCGCCGCTTTGGAATCAGTTAGACATGTGTATTCTGTGGTTCTACTCCAGACATACTGAATCAGAAACACTAGGGCTTGGGCCCAGCAATTTAACTTTTGACAGGCCCTCCAGATGATCCAGAAGCACACTCAAGTGTGAGTACCATTGGCCTACCATGATATTTGATACCTGGTTGTACTTTACCAGTGTTATCTATAATTAAATATAAGCTACTTGCACACATATTTAACTTATTAGTGATGTTGGGGTGAGAGTGATAAATTGAAGCCAGAGCTATAGCTTTGAGCCTATTATGAAGATGATCTCCTGATCAGCCTCTGACTCACAAAGGTATATTTTGGAGCCCTGGAGGGTGGGCAGGAAACCCAGTCCACATTTACAACCACTGAAGGCACATGTCATCATTAGGAAGGGTCACTGGGAACATCTTTTTGTCTCTAGTGGAACCCGATTGTTTTTATGATATCTATTAGTGTTTATGCACTCCACTGGAAAGTTGCTTAAAAAGGGAAATCACAATTCATTGTCTAGCCTTTTGCAGAATGCAAATTCCTCTGCATTTAAGCATCCAAAGTCTTGTTATATCCTCAATGAGGTGGATAGAAAGGAGTTATCAGCACTTACCTTTCATAGCCCAGTGATATTCCCAAAATAATTCATTTGTGTAGGAGTAACAATGAAAACCATCTTGCAAGCAGAAACCATAACCACTGCCTCTGTATTGCAGTCCTTGCCTCAGAGAATTACTGACATGAAGGATGAGCAGGGAAAAGCATGTTTCTTACCCTATAAGATTTTTTGTGCCTCTCAATTTCAAAAAGGTAAAGGGTCCCCTAATTAGAATATGGGTCCCTCCAGCCACCTACCCTGGCAGGACCTTCAGACCTATTGACCAATTCACCTTGAGCAGATGGGGATTCAAAACTTGGATGTCCACTTCATAACTGTGTGGACTTGGACAATTTATTTAACCTCCCTGAGCTTCAATTGTCTCAGCTGTAAAATGGAGAAAATAATATCCAACTTGAAGGTGCACATGAAGAACAAATGATAGAAAGGGCCTAATAAAATTTCTACCATTTTAGCAAGTGTACAATAAATGTTGTTTCTTCTCTCTTTGAAACTTAACATGTGTTCTATATCATTGTGGTATAAATGAGTCAAATAATCTCCAAATATATTCTCTCATGGCAATAAGCAGCTGACTATAAACTAATTAGTAATCATCTCTTCATTTATCTACCTATCCATCATCTACCAGCCTTTCACCCATCTTACAAGCAGGCACTGAGCATCTACTATGTGCCTCAGTGACACTGGGAGACCCTCAGGAGAGGGATCTAGTGGAAATTCTCCTCCACCTTCCTTGGCATTACAAATCTCATCTCCTTCCAGGGTTCATCTCCTCTCATCCATCGAATCTCTCAGACCAAATTGATCTCTTCATTCTCTGTACTTACCAATTTTTTGGGTCTCTAATGAAAATAGAACTTATCATAATCAACTTTGCAGACATTTACCTGTGTACATTTTTAAATACATTATCTGTGTACCTCTTTCTTCCCAACTAGAATCTAATAAGTTTTCCTCTCTCTCTTACTCTTCCCACACACCTCCACTTCCCATGCACACATCAAGTACAATGCTCTGCATTTAGTAGGTCCTCAATTTCTGTAGTCATGATATTGACTAGAAAACTGGGAAATGGGGTTTTCTTCCTGACCTGAAGAAAACCACAATCTGGTTGAAAAAGGAGAAGTAGAAAACTGTTCATGCTCTCAAGTTTGTTATTCCTCCTTCTAATGCCTTGTTCACAATTGTTGCTTATAAGCCATTACAAAAATCTTTGCTTATTGTATCCCTTTAGTGTTACATTACATTTTCCTTAAAATTACATTCAAAGTAGATGCAAGGAGATGGATCCAGAAATTGCAAAGACCATTTACAACATCAAACTTTAAAGTTGAAGCAATTTCAAGAAACCCCAAGTGCCTCTAGTTTCTCCATGCCCCCCACCCTCCTCTGTTCATTAAATTCCTGAAATGAAGTAGTCATACTGTTAGGTTACTTTAAAAAGCACTCATTGGACCAGGAAATGGAAGATTAATAATAACGTAATTTGGGGACCCACTGGGTTTTATTTGTCTGAAACTAACAAATTTAAACAGTTTACAGAGTAGAAACAGAGTTAAGTCTTGTGCCTCTGGGGGCAAAATTCCTGGTGGCAAATTTTACTGATTTGGTACTTTCGGGAAAAGCCACATCATGTCTGATTAGTCTGCTACAAGTGCTCTCCTTATGACCACAATTTTTTTTCTCTAGAATTTTGGCACAGCATATTCTAGATAACTCAAGGCAGACCTCATTTTTTACATTCTTCCACTCCCACCTCAGGCAGCAGCCCACCAGAAATACTTGTATTCTTTGAATAGTCACATGAAAATGCCCATGAAATATTGACATCCTAACATATTTTTGTGTCTTTTACTTAAATCCTTCTTTCTTGGTCTTTGAGATATTGTGGAAAAGTCATCCCCTTCAGGAAACCTGGCACTCACATTCCCAGCCTGGCATCTTCCATAGCCATTATCACACTAGACTGTGTCAGTGATTACAGTTATGCCTACCAAAGTAGGCTGCATACTCTATGAGGGCAGAGAGGTGACTCTTTCATCATTATATGCCTGGCAAATTTTAAATGAATGATGGACAAACACAATCAAAGCAGGGTTTCATATTCACAGATGGTAATATCCAAGAGGCCATTTTTATTATGATGGGAGAGGCCAAAATATTTGGCCAAAGATGGCATTTTGATGTCCCCAGTGCCAGTGGTTTTCAAACTTGGTGTCCACATTTAAGAGGTCCATGTGGCCACAAATGATCAAGAATCTTGGGTGATATATGAAACCAGTCTTCCAATTACAAGAACTGTAAGCCATGATTTGAGGGATTTCTCAGATGTCCACACTCAGAACTCTCTAACCTCACCTCTCAGCCTAACCTTTCATCATCATAGTCTCAATGTTTTGTGTGAAAATCTCTGTACATGGTGAATTCATGGAGTGAATGAACATGGCTTGCAAATGAGTTAGGATCAAACCAAGCAATTTGAATTCAAGTTCCACTTCCCTTTTCCTAAAAATATCTTCTCTCAATGTTGTCCCAAAACTACAGCCCAAACTCTGTCCTTCCCTGTTTTTGAATGATTAATAATAATACTAGCTAACACTAACTGGGTTTACTAAGGAATAAGTGATATTCCAGGTACTTTTCATGAATTAATTTATTTACTATTTACAAAAACCTATGAAATAAGTTATCATCATTGTTATTCTTATTTTATAGATGAGAAAACTGGAACACAGAGAAGTTAAGAAACTTGTTCAAGGTCACACAGCTCATAATTGATAGAGCCAAGATTCAAACCCAGGCAGCCTGGTTTGTGAGTTGGCAATATGAATAACTGCATTCTACTGATGAAATACTCTGACTCTGTTTCACTTCTACTCTTCTCTTCTTTACTCTAAAGAAGAGTTTTTCTTTGTTTTATTTCCTTACCTCCATTTACTCTTCATTCTACCACAATGTAGCCAAAGTCTCAACACTTCCTCTCCTTGTCTCCTGTAAAATCAATAGATCTTACCCAAAAGCTCACTGGGCATCATCATCTGCATTTCAACAGTTAATCCATATTCAATATGCCATAAATTCAGAGTACAGTTTCCTTGCTAAGTGTGCTCTTTCATTTCTACCCCCTCACTGTGAGAATGATACCATTATCCTCCCACTTACCCAAACTAGACAGCTGAGCATCATCCTTATCCAGCTCATTTTGATGATGTCAAAATGGAGGCTAATGAATTTCAATTATAAAAAATGAAATTATTAAATGACAACTTAGTTCTTTTTCTGATTCTTTGTTTTTTGCTTGTTTTTAGGAGGTACTGGGGATTGAAACCTGGGCCTTGTACATGGGAATCAGGTGCTCAGTCACTGAGCTACATCCACTTTCCAATGAGAATTAGTTTCCTCCTTCATTTGTTTTGTTTGTTTGTTTTTAGGAAGTACCAGGGATCAAAACCAGGACCTCGTATATGGGAAGCAGACGTTCAACCACTTGAGCTACATTAATTCCCCAACAACTTATTTGAAATTAAACAGATTGTTCAAAATGGTTATATATTGGGAAGCGGGAGTGGCTCAGTCGATAGAGCCCCCATTTACCATATGGGAGGCCCCGGGTTCGCTTCCTGGGGCCTCCTTGTGAGGGCAGGCTGGCCCACACAGCCTAGTGGGCTGATGCAGCAAGCCCTCACAGCGAGGGGAAGATAAGCAGACATGGAGAAGACACACAGCAAATGGACACAGCAAGTACAAGCAGCAAGGGGGGGGGGATAAATAAATAAATAAATCAATCTTTAAAAAAAAAGGTCATATATTATCATTGGCCCATTATACTTTCATTAGACACAGGAATTAATTTATATCTTGGCTCATTATCCTCTAGGACTGTCAAAAAAGAAGATGTTCTTTAGGGATGAATTGTGTTCCACATGTGCCCTAAACAAGGCAAACCATGGTTGTCTGTTACTTTCCTGGTTTTGAACACCATCCTTCTACTTGAAGGCAATGTGGTAAATGGAAAGAGTATTTCCCTGGCTATCAGGAAATCTGAATTCCAAACTCTACTCTTACTTTGACTAGCTGTGAGATGTAGAGAGGTCATCTAATCTCTTTGAACTTCAAATCCCTTTTTGCCAAAAAAAGCTAACATTGACTCTCCTGAATGCTATACCATAAGGTTGCAATTAAATGCTTTTGTGAAATTTAACATGATATCTAGATATGAATTCCTTGCTCATTAACAGAAGACTGCAGATGCTTCCATAGTTTCCAGGTAGCCATTTTGATCAGGTAGGAGTAATAAGAATAGAAACATGCCAGATAGAAGAATTGATTTTTCCTTCCCATTTTTCTAATGGTTTGTCTTGATCAAGAGGAAAGCCAAAGAATGCTTGGTTTGCTTGGTGATTCTTCCTCTGTTGGTCAAGGTCTATGCTTTCCTGTATCTCCATATGTCCTTTTGCATTTGCATTCACTTAGCCTAGGGATTAGAACAAATGTGAATCCCTGCTCCTTGGTGTCACCTGACAGGCAATGCCTTCAGTCCCTTCCTCTCTATTGCTTTGATTCCCACCAGTTCTACTCCTTTACAGAGCCTTTCAGGTTACCTCAGCTTAAGTTATAATTCTCTTTTTAAACTTGATGCCACCCATATTTATGTCTATGTATTTCTCTTTTAAAGTCCCTTCACTGTGTATTTTAGCTCTGAAGGCAGGTCTACTGCTTTATCCATGGTTTTAGCCACAAAAAAGTTTGAGTACATTGCTCCTTGCACTCTGCTCGGTACTGAGGCTACTGAATGAATCCACAAACCAGAGTTTCTGCTTCATGAGATGCAGAAGAGACAGATGTATGAACTAAAACTAGAAAATATTGTAATGAAGTCCAGGTATCCTCTACTGAGTATAGTATGAAGGACCTGGTTCATAGAGGCTTCCCATTAAAACACTTTATTAAGCAACAATCTAGAGTACCAAATACAGATTTAGAGGGGTGATGAAGGAGCCTATTTGTGGTAGATTAGAACATGTACTCCAACAAAAGACATGTTCTGAGCATTAATCCACATTATTGCATTTACGAACCCATTTGTGAACAGAACCTTTTGAAGCTGTCATTAAGAGTGAAGCTATGCTCAAACTGAATCTGGTTGGGTGTTAATCCATATTACTAGAGACCTTATAAAGAGAGGAAATTCAGATGCAGTTAAACAGTAGAAACTAGAAATGAGAAGAAGCCAGCAGACTTATAAGCCAGGTCAGAGAAAGTCACAGAAGGATACTATGCGACGAGGCAGCAATGCAAAGAACTCCAAAGATTGCAGCAAGCGAGTGCCATAAATCTACAAACCTTGGAAGATAACAAGCCCTGGTAATGCCTTGATTTTGAACTTCTAGCATTTAAAACCATGAAACAATAAATTCTTTTTGTTCAAGCCAGCCCATTGAGTAGTACTTGTCATAACCGACAGGAAGATTAAGACGCTGTAGTTATACGGTTCAAGAAAATTTGATACAGCCTGAAGAAAACAAAGTAGTGGAAATAGTATTGTATTTAGTGGCAGAGAGACTTAGGTTTGAATCGGAGTTCAGACAATGACCAAATGCAAAATTCTAGACTCGCCATTTCATTGCTCTGAACCTCAGTTTCCTCTTCTATGAAATAGGGAAAGGAATATGTCGATCATAACACTGTTGGGGGATGAATTTAGAAATGTATTTTAAACCTGTGATAGTCCCTGGCAAACTAAATAGGTGGCCAATAAATGACCTTTTCCCTGTCATTTCTTTTTTACTCTGTTCCTTACTCTTCACTAACAAGAAGGGCTGCTGAAGTAACAGACACCTTGCATTGATTGAGCAGCTGCTTGCACCTCTAACAGAATGATTATAGCAGGAGAGATTCTTCATATACACTCATATATACACATATATATGCATTTATATATGTGTATATATATATATATACTTTAAAAAATTCCTCCTCCAATACCATGTTAGTGATTTCAACAGCTCTGAGTCAAAACACACTTTCCCAAGGGTGTGATTTCCATGGCAAGTACTCTAGTTACAGAGGAGAAAAGATGGCAAAGGGTAAGCCTGCCTTCAAGTCCACTATCACCCATGGTGTAGAGGGTTATCCCAACCGCCTCCAGAAAGATGACCTGTTTCTTTAACAGAAATGATTCTTGGTGATGGTGCTGGGCCACCTTGATAAAGAGTTTGGAAGGTCCTGGTTTCCCTGGCTGGTTTACTCAATTTAGAAAACCCACATGTAATGGATACTTCAGGTGTTGATTGTTTTATCACTGAGTCACTGGAACTGCATGATCAGCAAACATGATGAAGAGAGGCATGCTTTTGTTGAGTTTGAGGGTGGATTAACTTGTTTTTTGAGGTCTAATCCCCACCCTGAATCAAGAATAATCCTAAAATTAAAAAAAGAGAATAATCATTTTCAGGCATTGAACCGTGCCAGTAATTGAATAAATGTAATAGGCTAGATGAAGAAGACAATAACTTCCCAGGAGTTAAGTATTTAACTAAGAGCTTTGAATATGTAGTAAAAATTAGGTATAAAAATATTTTAAATCTAGAAAAGATGTCAAGTCATCATGCAACTCACAGAGATATCTACACATGAAAGTAGTCGCTGAAGCATCCACTGAGTTGCAAGAGGTTCACCATCAGCTACACTAAGATGTGGACACTTAATTTCTTCCTCTGAAGACTTTTTAATCTGGTCTCTGCTTATCCTCATTGAGGGCTCCATGCTTCCTCTCCTCTCCTTTACTCTGCATGTGGTCTTCACTCTATCTGAAACAGCTCACCAACACCACCACCAGCATGTGTGTCCACCTTTCAAGCACCATGTCTTCTCAAGAGTGAGCTCAGTCATCTTCCTATTTGTAAAGCCATCCCTCAGTTCTCCAATTGGTTTGGGGGCACTTACCCCTACATAGGTGTTCATAGCTTACCTCCCCCAGTCCCTACAGGGCCAAACACCACAAGCACCACCAGCTCCAAGGATGCCTCTTCTCTGAAGCCCCCACTCTTTTACCAGCACTCCCAGAGGCACTTGATCTGTGCCTCTCTTGGGGTACTTTATACTATCCACTGTACAGAATAATTTATATAGAAGCCTTAGCTCCACTGCCAGACTCTAATTCTTGAGAATAATAAATAAATATGTTTAATTTATCTTTGTACACCTACAATGACTGAGGCCTAATAAGAAAATGATCTTTCATTGAAGGATGGGACAATTCTGGTTGAATAAGTGTTGAATACGTATTTATTGAATGAATAATAACATTTTATCATGAGTATATATTTTATGCTACTTATGCAGAAGATATTTTACTTTGGTTGGAGCCCCCTCACTCCACTTGTAAGGACTGGGTGATTTTAACCTGCTTATAGTGTCTGCATAACTTGAAGCCTTAGTCTGTTGAGTCCAGCTCAACAAATACAGGTCAGAAAGGAAGACACTGCAGAGCAGAAAAGAAAACAAACACAGAGATTCAGAAAAGATGGGACCAGGGGACTAACAGTCTGGAGGACTGAGAGCCTTGATTCTGGTCTCACCACCATATTTATTAGGAGTCTGAAAAAGGGGAAACATGATGCAGGGAGTGTCTGCTGATCTCTTTGCAACATAGTAAGGTCTTCAGTCGCTGCTCTTCTATCCACCCAGAACATGCTGCACAAAACTGGAATGTTTCCAACAAAACATTAAGGATGCCTGTTTACTTCAGGGAAACACGGCAACTTTAGGCCGTCTTCCCACATTAGCCCAGTAGGCTTCGGGTCATTTAAAATCTGCTCACTTTGTTGCTTTGTTTTCACCCTCTTGTTTTTCTTTTGGTGTTTTAAAAATATATTTTAAAGTTAGCTGTAGGCAGCAGCAGCTTCAGACGGCCTCCTTGCTGTTCAGATGGACAGGTTCTCCGTGGTGGTGACAAGAAACGGTGAGCAGCTGCGCGCGAGCACACACACACGCATGCTCGGTTTTGTTTAAGGGTGGTAGAGGCAAGAATATCTTCAAAGCACATGGAAAGCAGGGTGAAGAAGAGGTGCCTCGAGAGCCAGGATGCAGGGAAGAGCTTCTCAGGGTTCTGGTGTGCAGGGGAGGGGACAAAAATAACCAGCAGATCCTTTCTCTGTGGAAAACCACCAGTGAAAGGATAAACAGACAAGTGACAAGAGTAAACAGGGCATGGCTCTGGGCTTGCAAACTGGAAGCCAGTTTGTGGCTCCAGATGGCACAAGAAGAAGTGAAGGAACCAAAAGCTACAACAACACTTTTATTCAGTTTGAACATTTGCAAAGTTTTCTTTATTACTCCCTTCTGGGGCTCCAACTGCACAAAAAGTTGGGGACAGGACTCACCAGGGATGACCACTAAGCCAAGAGCTGATGGCAGAGCTTATAGTCAACCTGTCCAGCTCTAAATCTAAGTGGGGTAGGAATCACTCAGTTATGTTTTCAAGGGATTCAGGTGACAGGCTGTCAAAAATGTGTGGCTAGGGTTTCTCTCCCTGTAGGTGTGTGTGTACTTTGAGCTAAGGTGAACAGACACCTGGGCTGGGAGAGGTATATTTCAATCCTTGCTTTATCACCGGCCTTTGAGCAGCTGCTTGGAGGGCAGTCTGGCAGGATTTTCCATGCCCTTGGCAAAGATCCAGAGTGTACACAGGGCAGAGACCATGCAACCTGGGAAGGTGTATGGGGACAGCAATTGTGGATGTTTTCAAAATATTCTTCTGCAAAGACAGAAACTCCCAGGGAAATGTCAACCACATCACTTGGAGTTAAGTGTGTGTGTGTGTGTGTGTGTGTGTGTGTGTGATAGAGAGAGAGAGAGAGAGAGAGAGAGAGAAATGTAGGAAGTGTGCCATGCAAGAAGAACAGGAGTCAAGGTTTTGGAGTCTAGTCTTAGCATTGCAAGTTCCTGCTGGGAATCTAGGAATGCCAGCCAACCACTCAGAGCTGGAGTTTCTTCATGTGCCCAACAAATAAGTCCCTTTGCTTCTTTGGAGAGAGATGTATCAAGTGTACATCTGCAAGGGGCATATCTGTTACCTGCGTGCACTGAAGCACACTTCTTACCTCCCAAGCCTGGACTTCTCTCCTGGTTGAGGGGAAGCACGTACTGTTCACAGGCTCAGATGCCAATAAATCCTCCATCAAGAGTGCAAGCCACTGTCTCTCTTCCAGTTCTCCAAGAAAATGTAATCACCTGTAAGACTTCCAACAGGATGAGAACTAACCAGCCTTGTTTCTCTGATTGAAAACATGGAATATGCCATTGAAGGGATATTACACCTAGCCCAGTTTAATGGATCACACATGCATTTACCTTCCATATGGTTAGGAGTTTATAGAATTAGTTTAAACAACTGAATACATGTAATGACACATTTTCTTAGTCTATTTAACTTTGATTAATAAGACCTTACAATAGTATTTCTAGAGAATATGAGGTGAATCAAAAGCTTCAGGAGCAGCATGGACCAGCAAAAGTGTTATTGGGCTGGTTGCCAGGATGTTTTGACTCTAATTCTTGCTCTCCTAAGAAGGGGCTGTGTGACCTTGCTCAGTAGCTTGCCATCTCTGAGCCTTTGTCTCCTTAACTATAGCACAGAACTTCAAGCAGAAAGTGGTTTTGAATAAATGAAGGGGAAATATATTTGCTTGATTAAAATATTGCACAGCATATGATATGGATGTGTATGTATGTTTATATAGGTTTGTGCATATTGACATATGTATGTGGATATATGCTTTCAGAGGTGCACATCTTCTTTGGCACTCAATGTGCTTTAGTAGTGGAAAATTATTTCAGACTTGGAATCATTATCCATTGAATTCATAGATTATTCTTATTTGAGAGACCAAAAATTGCCAGGGAAACTATTTCCTATGTAATTTCCTCGTTCTTATTGACTAGTTCCTCTAGAACATCCCTTTTCTCCTATGCAGGACCCAGCACATATAGAAATGTCCCTAGATTCTCAGTACCTTGAAGACATGGCTCTGAGTCTTCCCTGTTTCCCCATTATCCAAAACAGGGCCTGGTACAAAGCAAGTACTCAGTAATTATTTGTTGCACTATTGTACTGTCATAGCAAACACAGTGGGACCCAAGCAAGCCACCTGTTTGTGAAATGAACAGACTATTGGAAGTTTATGATGTAAGTCATCAAATAACTTCTTATTAACACTGATATTGAAAAATCAAGGAAGCAGCCTCTAAGGTCAGGGCCTGAGATCCATGAATGGCAACAAGGAGCAGGTGGTATAGTACTTGGCCATATTTAACTGGTGCCTGAGTGGATGAGCAGGAGCCAGGAGAAGAGGCAGGGTGTCTGCATGGAAACCTCTTTTAATTTGAAGCCATGCATGTCTCTAATGATACTCAGGGTGATTTTTCAATAAATCTCTTGATCTATAGGAAGGCAAGCCAGGTGGAGACAGGACCCTGAAAAAAATTCAGGAATGGAGTGGTCATTTCTAATCAGGAAATAGATCCATTTGAAAGATTAAAAAGGACTTGTGAAAAAACATCAGCTTCCAACAGGATCATCTCCCCTGACTGGGGCAGGCCAGTCAAATCTGCTTTTATTAAGAAGCAGCACATGTGGAGGCAGTTTGTCTCTAATTCCCTGAGAATTATAAGTAAAAGCCACCTTAGCCATGGATCATTCTGTCTTTCACTGCCATGCAAAAAAAAAAAAGATGAGTTTGTCAAGAAAGTCATTGGAAATGGCAAGAACATTTTGGATGTTATTACATCAAAGGCTCCAGGTGCCTCTGGAAATTGCAGAGGAGCCTCATGTACAGAGTTCTAAACACCCAGACCAGGAACACTTTAGTCAACTCTGCTTCTTTAGATACAATAAAGAAATGGTGATCCCAAAAGAGAGCCTTAATGGACCTAACTTTGTACAGAAAATGCACGCTGGCCTCCTGGATGGTAGGCAGCACCACTGCATTTATTTCAGGGCAACTTGAGTGTGGTCCCTAAGCCTGGGCCTCTCTTGTCTCTGACCTACTCTGGAGCCCCAAACCTTGCTTGCCCCACCCCCACCCCCCATAGTTGTACTCACTCTAGTTCTCCCTGCAGGTCAGCAGGAGTGCAGGTTCAGAGACCTGCTGCTAAGAAAGACTTCTCAAGATTAGGATACTACTTATGGTAAAAGTAGTTTAAATCCCATCAGATCCAATTCCCTAGAAATAATGGATATGTTCTCCATGAGAACATGTGGGCAATTCCACTGTTTCTCTGCAATGGACCAAAATATGGTTAGACCCTCATGTCTTCAGTTTACACAAAAGGCAATGGAGTCCCTTGAAACAAAAGGGCTCCCCAGGATCACACACTGGAAGGAAGGCAAGGCAGGGTCTCGAACCCCAGCTCACTGCCTCCCAGTCCAATGGTTTCCATTCTAGATTGGTACTAAACTCTAAACATGTCATTCTCCCTGGCAAAGGCACAGCTTCCTAGGAAAGACTTCCAAGCATTACAACTAATTAAAGTTTCACATGAGGTTAAGGGGTTGGCACTGAGGTGCTAATGCTGTTGATATATGTCCAAATTAAAAATAATCCATGATTCATTGTTTCAGAGATCTTCCTGATGCTCCCTGTTCTCAAAAGTGATTCCAGTTTTGCTCTCCCTTTCACTAGACTAGCAGCTGCTTTTTGGCCCAAAGTGAAACTCAGCAAACAAGACCATTGGAACAGACTGAAATTGTGAGGCAGTTTCTCTTTTTTATTCTTTCTCATTATTCCTTCCCCTCTGCCTCTCTTTCTTTTCTACTTTTCCTCCTTTCTTCCCTTCAGTGTGTTAAAATCAGAGAGACTGAGGCTCTTTTGAAACTCAGTGCCACCCTGTGGAAAGACAGATATGAACATGAGGTATTCATTAATTCAATTAGACATTCAGGCAGTCATTCTTTCATTCTTTAAGTCAATAAACACTTCCTTAGTATGAACTAAGCATAAAGCATCATTCTAGGTGTCCATTAGAGACACCTAAGAGATGTCAGCCCGTTCCAACAAGGTGTCAAGGTCACCAACTAAAGCACGACTCAGGCCCTGATGGAAAGATGTTTTACTCACATCAGGCCCTGATGGAAAGAGACAGAGCAAGGTTAGTTTTTCTGGGGGAGCGTCGATTTTGCATGGCCAATGGATCTCAATGTGTGGCTGATGTAGGGTGATGTTCTCTTGTACCTGTGTGTCACAGTGGAGCATCCCTTCTCCCTCCACACCAGTGACAGACAGACCACAGCCTGTGAGTTGAATGTCCTAAAATGTTTCCACCAGAGTGAGACTGCCTCCAGTGAATATTTACATATGCTCAGGAAAATAGGGGAAATAATGTACCAGCAGCCCCCTTATCTACTAGGGGATTGTGTTTCATCTGGCCAGGACTGTATACCTGGTCCTGAGCACAGGACGTATTAGGGATCCCAGGGACAGGCAGCAGGCCATGCTAGGACTGTCCCTCCCACACCTGGCAGTGGAAGGCAAAGGGAAATATGGCCCTGCTCAGTGCAGGCTCACTAGAAAACAGAACTGAGTCTCACTTAAGGACAATTTCAGAACAGCAGCAACAAAAGAAAGGGAGTCTAGGAAGGGAAGAAGGGCATGTGCAAGGTGGGGCAGTACAGTGCTGGTCACTGCTTAGCTAAGAGCTGGTGGGTCTCTAAGCACCAGGTGTATCTCCTGACAAGGCACACATAAGCTCTATCTGGGAGACCTTCAACAGAAAGAACAGAGAATAGTATATCTGTTGACTCCCTCCAGGCTCTTGTGTCCCATGAGTCAAAACTCACCTTGTACTTCTAGCTTGGGTTGCCTGACCCCTTTGGAGAAGAATTCCAAACTATGCAATATGGCAATTCCTACAAGGCCAGGGTATGGCAAATAGGTGAGGGCTCAGAAGATAGCTGATCTCTAGAGACTCTGTAGTGGTACAAAAGAGAGTCCCATACAGGTCCTTAAAGAGCTCGGGACCCAGGGTGGGAGGTGAAGAAATAATAATAATAACTGACGTATAGTAAGCATTTGCTATGTGTAAGGCACTGTGGTAAATGATTTATATGAATGGTCTGATTTAATCCTTAGCAAAAATATTTATTTCCAGACCTATTTTATAGAGTAGGAAATTAAAATTTATAAGGCTGATGATTTACCCAGAGTTATTTAGCCAGCAAGTGGCAAAGCTGATAGTCAAACACAGAGCATGTGTCTAACCACCATGCTTCCTACTGGTAATTACTTCAAGACAATGTGGAGTGCTTTGGTAGAGACACCCATAATGTCTTTCAGGAATTAATCATGCCTGCAAAGTGTTGTAATGCCAGGATTAGGTATCCTCATCCACCCAGCTGGTCAAGGAAGTCTGGATGAAAGTGCCCCCCTGACACCTGAAGACAGCCTGGCAAAGAGCAAAACACATACCACCCCAGGGCAACCTTCCAGTAATTTTGCAGTAGGAAAAATACCGGAAACATTCCTAGAATGGAATTTCATACCCCATGTCACTTTTCTCCTCACAATCAATTCCCAGTTGGGACCATGTTGCCACATATTCTAGAAATGTTCAGGTATATTTTATTTCATGTCTTAGAGGAAAGTTCTCTTCTATCATTTAGGTTTGGCACAGACATCAATCTTGTATTCCTGGGTTTTTTCAGATGGCTGTATTAAAACATTTTCTATTTCTACTTTTCTCATCTTAAATATATTTACTGCAAATTTGGATAGATTTTGTTCGCATTTCACCTGAGAAACTTTTTCCTCTATTTCCAATTTGTAGTCTGCACACATAAACTGAGGACAGCCTCAATAAAATTTATATTATCAATTGTTCAAAATGATAATTGAGCATAACTTTTCCATGCAGAAATTTGGAGCCATTTTCTTGAATTTTTCTTTAATCTGAGTAGAAGTAAACATTAGCCATTGCAAAAACTGATCAGTTGCTCTGAATGAGATGTATGAATAAGAACACTGTTAGCATTCACGTTACACTGGCTTCGGATTCATATAAATTCAGAGGCTGTGTTTATTAAGTTGTAGTCTATTAGCAATGCATGTGTCTAAGTTTGCAGTGGATGCTATAAGAATGTTCTGCAAACTGGATGGCTATTGATGTCTCACAGTTCTGGAAGCTAGAAGTCCAATTCAAGATGCTTCAAGGCTATGCTTTCTCTGAAGACTAAGGGTTCTGGCAGTGACCACATCCATGAAATGACTTGGCCTATGGCATAACTCAATCTCTGCCTCTGTCACAAGGCTTCCAATGTAGTATGGTGGGGAAGGGATAGAATAGACATTCCCATACCAAAAGGGAGAAATTGTAAGAAAAAAGGGGCTTAGGGTCCCCAGCAACTCTGAAGCATCACATGGTAAATTCAATTACATTTCAAGGATTGAGTATAATCTGTGACCCGAAGCAGCTCTGCCCTCTTGGCCTGAGGATATCCCTTTGGACCATATTATGCAAACATGGTTCCTTCCTTGGGTTCTTTTCCTTCATTTGGTCCCACCTCTTTCCCCTTAGTCCAGGCTGACAGTGTTTCTGCTGAAATAAAATTCTCAAAAATCTTATCAATCTTCCACACAATTCATGAGAATATAAGCCATAAGACAAGAGGGTCTCCCACAGGTCTTTTCCTCAATAATTGAGTCTCCATTACTGATTTCTTCTGAGCTGGTTGATCAGATCCATAATCATATCCCTAATCTCTTAAGAAAATGGTTGCTTAGCTACCTTAGCCCCATTTCCAGAGCACATTATCAATAGGCTGAGAGTTTTCCAAATCATCAATTGCTGCTTCCATTTTGTTAAGAGTTCCTTCTTCAATTTCTCTCTTTCCTCTTGAATTTTGCTATAAGCAGCAAGGAGAAACTAGGCTGTACCTTCCACATTTTGCTTGGGATCTTCACAGCTAAAATACTCATCTTTATCATTTACAAGTTCTCCCTCCCACCCAACATCAGAACCCAATTCTACCAAGTTCTCTGACACTTGTTAACAAGCACCACCTTTCCTCCAATTTCTATTAACTCATTCATTTCTTCTAAGGCTTCATCAGAATCATCTTTAACTTTCATATTTCTAGCAATGGTCTTTTCAAGGCAAGCTAGGCTTTTAACATCAAGTACCTCAAAGTACTTACATCCTCTACCTATTACCCAATTCCAAAACTATTTCCACATTTTTAAGTATTTGTTAAAGAAGCACCCCATTTTCCAGTACTAAAAACACTTCATTTGCTGGGTCTGCTATAACCAAGTACCAAAAACTGGAGGCTCAACAGCAATTTATTGTCTCACAATCCTGGAGACTAGGAAGTCCAGATTTAGTTGTGGCAGAGCCATGCCTCCTCTGAAGTCTGGATGGTTCTGGCAGAGACCAGGAGACTTTGGTGTTCCTTGGCTTGTGGCATAACTCAATCTCTGCCTCCATCTCATGTCTGTCTCTCTTATTCTCTTCATGTCTGGTTCTAAATTTCCCATCCTTTCAAAGACACCAGTCATACTGGATTACAATCCACTCTAATCTAGTTTGACCTCATCTTAACTAATAACATATTTAAAGATCCTATTTCCAAATGGGATCACATTCGCAAGGTCAGAGGTTAGGAACTGAACATATCTTTTTGGCAGACACATTTCAATCCATAACAGCATGTAATCAAAACTTAGCTGCATAATGAAAGTTTAGGAGGAGCTAAATACATGGCTGACCGAAAGAGGAATCCCAAGGACTTCTATATCTCTCGTTAAGAATTACTCTCTTTTTTCAACAAATCAGTTTTATTGTTACATATTAATAAAGCATAAAGCCTTCCAAAGAATACAATCAATAAGAATTACTCTATTTTTAATCAAAGGCATATAAGAGTCATATTTTGATATAAATAATTTAACTCCATTTCTCCACCTTCTATCTTAACTTGCTTGATCATTTTGCCCAAGTTTCCCAGCAGCCTCTTATTGTCCCAAAGTTATAACCACACACAGATTGACAATGTTAGTATCAATCCACCAGAATTATTGTGAGAATTAAATAAAATAATTCATTTAAATTCATTTAAAGTGCTAAACAGAGTTCATAGTATGTAATAATGCTCAGCAAATGTTTTTTGAATAAATGAAGCAAAGGGTGAATGAATGACATGCTTTTCTATATGATCTTTTCTTCTTTTGAATGATCTGATATTCCTAGGAACCTATGTAGTTCTTCTCTAAGAAGAACTACAACAACTACTTTAGAGTGTTGTTGGACAAAGCAAAAGTAGCAAATATTTACAGTACTCTCCATTGGTTAGCAATTCTGGTTTAATCTTCGTAATCAGCTAGATTGAAATGGACAATACTTCATGCTTTACAAACTTGTTGCCATAACTTTATTGAGAAGACTGGCAGTGGAAAATGGAAACTCTGAATGTTCTCAGTATGTATATATATGTATTTTAAATTATACGTGAAGTCCACAGAGTTTTTCTTATAATTGTTTTCATAGCAGAACTTCTTGCACGATAGAGTCAGTTCTTTAGACATGGGTAATTTAAAATCCAATTATTACTCATATACATCAAAATAACACATTTGATATTTATATTTATCACAGATCTGCCATTTAGCACCTCCATCTAATTTTCTGCCTGCTTCTTATCATCACATTCCCAAATACAGTCTATCGCCCTTTTTAATTGATTTTTTTATCTTGGATATGACATCCATAATAGGAAACAATGTGTTCAATTACAGTATCAGTTTTCTGTACCACTATGCAGCCTAGGAAATAGAAATTGCTTAATAAATAACATCTCTAATACTATTATCATTCTAATATCAGCATTTATAATATTAGCCACCAAATAATTGAACAATTGTTTCTGATAAAATAACTGATTTTGTTTAACTGTTCTTTGTTCATTGATAACAAAGAATTCTTTAAAAAAAAGATTTATTAAAAAAAGGGCTGAATCCTTCTCCAGAACTACCCTCCACTAAATAATTAAATACTTATCTAGAAATCTTTATGTAAAGAGATCCACTTATATGAAACCCAATGTTCTAAGTAAGAGGTATGGAAATAACAGTCCCTGCCTTCTAAGAGCTGTCAATCTGGCTTATTCACTTCCACCACTGCTTTGTTGTTGTTGTAGCTGGCTTTAAACAACATAAATTGACTGTCTCATGGTTCTGGAGGCCAGAAGTCCAAATTCAAGGTGTCCAAAGGGCCAGGCTCTATCCAGATGCCTTAAGGGAGAATCTGTTCTTGTCTCCTCTGAAATCATCCAGAATCATTTAGTAACAACTTCACTTCTCTGTAATACTTGTGTTCTTTCTTTTCTCAAAACCCAGACATCATAGAATTGGCTTCTGTGCCCTCCAGGCAGAAAGCCCCTGCTCTGTATCTCCTCCAGTCCCTGATCCTGAAGACTGAGGAATAAACAAATATGAGGGGGAAATACAAGCATGGACTAAAGTAGACTTATTTTTGTGGTAATGGAAGAATTTGTAAACTTGATATAGAGATAGTGGTTACCAGAGGTTATGAGCAGAGGGGGAGGGAAAAATAGCTGGAACACAGGGCAATAATAAAGCATGGGAACTGTACTGCATGACACTGCAATGACATGTCATACAGGCCATTATACATTTTTTAAAACCTATCAAATTTTATGGTGCAAAGTGCAAACCATAATGTAAACTACAGATCATGGTTAGTAGCAATGCTTCAATACGTGTTCATCAGTTGTAACAAATGTACCACACTCATGTAAGATGCTCCTTGTAGGGGAAAATATGAGAGGGGGATGGGGGGGTTATGGGAATCCCTTATATTTTTGAGGTCAATTTTCTGTAATGTAAAACTTCTTTAAAAATAAAGTGAAAAAAAAAAGTTAAGGAACTTGGGATGGGGAGATTATCCTGTATTTTCCATGTGAGACCTAAACATGATCATCAATGTCCTTATAAGAGAGAGGCAGAGGGAGATGGGGACAGACAGCAGAGGAGGCCACGTGTCCACCGAGGCAGAGACAGGAATGAAACTCCAGAAATCCTGGCTGCCACCAGAGGCTGGTGGTGTTGCAGAGCACTTTCACATTTGTAATATGTTGGCTTAGTTTTATGATACCAATCTCTGCCAGAAGGGCTGTACGACCTTCAAACAAAAAAGCAAGAACTACAATATTTTTTTTCCTGTGTTTTGGAATATGTTCTAACAACACTTAGAGTAACTGAATTTCCCATCCAGTCGAGACCCTCAGAGGCCTGGGGCTCAGTTTTATCAAGTTCAGATGTGTCTCTGTATCATTTAAGGATTCAGGAGTCACAAAGTGCTGCTAGGCAGGCAGGCCTCATTTGGATTGGTGACCTGTACTGCAACCTCCACTTATTTAATTCTTTAATTCACAATATATTTTCACATTGTGATAGTATGAGACTGTATGTACCCCAGTCATGTTCTTGCAACTGGTCTATTGCTGTGGGTGTGAACCTATTGTAGATGGGACTGTTCAATCAGATTACATCAGTAAAGCATGATCCAGGTTGGGCCTTAATCCTCTTACTAGAAAACTTTATAAACAGATGAATATGGAGTGAGGAGGCCACAGAGATAGAAAGAAACCCCTGAACTTGAGAGTTAGCCACAGATGGAGCAGAAAGCAACAGAGCCCAGAGGGGAAGGCAGAGACTGGCAGATGCTGCCATGGGCCTTGTCAAATGACAGAGGAATCCCAGACCACCAGCAGCTGCTCCTTAGGGAGAAAAGCATCCCTGATGAAGCCTTGATTTGGGCATTTTCATGGCCTCAGAACTGTAAACTTATAAGTTAATAAATCCCCATTTTAAAAGACAACCTATTTCTTATATGTTGCTCCCAGCAGCTTTAGCAAACCAAAATACACAGCTATTCTCCTCTTTGGTTTTTCCTAAAGATGGGAGCTTGTACTGGGGTGAGATTCCAAACAAGTTATGTGATTGTCCCCTTTAAAGTGTGACTTGATCAGTGGCCAAACAGCTGAATGATGGCAAAGATAAGACTCATAAAGAGATCTCAATCAAAACCACTGTAAATATATACATTTTAGATGCCTAAGGAGCTGTCACGTCAAAATCGTGTTTGCAAGGAAAAAATATATAGTAAACTGACAGCATCTTTTCAAAACACTGAGTCCTAACATACGTTGTTAGTTCTCATTCTAAATGGCCCTTGGCCTTTGCCTGTATCCATGAAGAAAACCATTGTCTGTGTGCAGTCATGAGCTTATCTTTTTAATAAGCCTCCTTTGTATATGTCCAATTGCTGATATCCACAGATCAATGATGAAAACTGCATTTGTGTCTGAGGAGTTTTCAGAGTTTGCATATTTCAGAACCATTGGCAGGCGAAGGCTTCTCAAATTCAACATGGATCAGTTAACTTAAGACTATATGAAGACTAGAATTTTGCTTTCCTTTTGGCGCTCTCATTTTGTAACTCTCTAATTTTGGAGAAGTGTCATACATTTTCTGATACTTTTTGTCTATCAGATGGAGATAATAGTATTGCCCACACCAACTCTACAGCTTTGAGATGGCTATCTATTATATTCACAGACTCTTTTACCTTACTCCTGTGGATTCCAAAAGAATGAGATTTCAAAGAGCTGTACTTACACACAAGCAGGATGTTAAATATATGTGTAAAATGCAATATTTATTTCATATTTTATATACATATGTATATACAGACATAAACATTATTTTAAATAAACTTTTCAAAATATTCTATAAAATCCCTTTCTTTCCTGCCATTTCTCCTTTTAATTCTGTTAGGAATGGATTACTTTGCAATTGATAAATCACCCACATTAATCTGTCTTCCACCTCCTTCCTTCAGCATGTTCCCTCAGCCACAATAAGATCTGAATGGATGCCTATACACATGGCATCCCAAATTATAAACTCCCAAGTCTCATGATTGTTTTTAAGGGGCTAAAAATTGCCATCCACATAAAAACAAAACATAATAAAAATGGCAACCTTGTTTGCCTTGCCAGTCTGTCAGAGCTCGAAAACAAACCTCATTCCAGAAAGACAAACACACACAATGCAAACAAGGAGAAGGAGCTGCTGACAGATGTAAGAGAATCTACAGGCCAGGGAACAATAGCTGAAAACTCAGCCAGATGTGTATGGGGAAAGCAACATGTTGCAGACAGTGAAAAGGAAGGAAAGAATTGAACTCCGGCAGTGGAAATTAATAGAGTTGGAAGGAGAACTTTCTCCTTTGTACAAATCCTCCTCCAATTTCCCAGACATGCCCCTCTCATCACCTTTTGTAGTTTTATTGCCAATTGAAAGGCATTGGTAGCCCTGAGGTCAATGGAAGCATATTTACCTAGCCTAACAACCTCTGGGATATAATGTCAGGTATACAATTATACATAACCAAAAAGACATGGAAAACCCAATTTTGGAAATAATTGTTGGGATGAATTGAAGCCAGTCAACTTCATATTTCCTGGAAGGCTTCATTTTTCAACCTCTGATGAAATACAAAATAAAAAGTTGACTTTGGCAGGTTTCTATAACAATTTACATTAATATTCCACAGGAATCCTTTGTTCCAAAGAATCTAAAGTACTTGCAAAGAGATTGGATTCTACTCCAGCTCTGTGGTTCCAGCAGGAATACATGGCAGTGCTTGGTAGCCACGTTACAAACCTTAGAGATGTCTCTGGAGGATGTGCATATTAAACTGAAAAAATTACAGTCTTTGTTCACATACTTACTGGTCTGTCAAAATTTAGTAGCTGCTGGTCCTCAAAGTAAAACCTGGAATGGATCAAGGTAGATCTTCCTAGTTGAGGGTTCAGAGTCATTCACCATGTAGTAAGTTATCAGTGTGGCCAATGAACTTAGCAGTGCTGTAGGTACCATTCATTGAGCCTTTGCAATTTGCATATGCTATAATAGACGCTTTTTCTATTTTGTTTAATACTCAGCAAAATCCTCTGAGGCTGGCATGATTATACCCATTGTTCCCATAAGGAAATAAAGACCCAGGGATGTCAGATAACTTGTCCATTTAGATAGCCAGTGAGTTGGAGAGTAAGGGTTTTTACCCAAATCTTTCTGGTAAAAGTCCATGCTTTGTAACTCTGCTGTTGTTGCATACTGCTCTTGATAATAGAATTAGGTTGAATTCACCCTGTTTGCTTGTAAATACTGTGTTCTTCTCACTGCACAATGCCTAAGGAATGGAACGTAGATAGTAAGCATTTCTTTGTCTGAAAATGTGCACCTGAGAGCATTTCAGTCACCAAGCTTTCCCAACCATATGACCTTCCCTTCTCCATCTCCATGCTCCAGTGCAATTCCATGATGCCTCATTGGTGCTAAGATACCTCATCATATAGGCTTTACCACATAACTCATATAAATCATAGGTGTGACAGTTTGAAGCTTTTTGTGGACCCCAGAAAAGGTCATGTTCTTGAAGCCAATCCATTCCTGTGGGTATGGAGCTCTTTTATTAGATTGTATTCAGTTGCAGGTCCTTTCATTGGATTACTTATGGGAGGCATGACACAGGGTGGGTCTTGGTCCCCTTGTTGGAGTCCTTTATACATGGAGGACTGAAAGCAGCAGGCACACAGAGAAACAGCCTCAGAGATAGAGAGGTCCTGGAAGCCAAAGGCTGAACTCAGCAGAGTACAGATGCATGGGAAGAGACCCCAGAAAAGCTAGGCTCTAGAGAAGCTTGAAGGTGGAGAGATGAGGCCCAGAGGAGAGGGGAGAGTGGAGCAGACCAGCAGTGTGCCATGCCATGTGCTTCATCACCCACAGTTGAGCTCCAACAGAAAGCATCTTCAGATGGTGCTGCCATGTGCCTGGTCACTCATGGCTACAACTTGTGAGACAGCATCTTTTGATGATGCCTTGATTTGGACACTGTTATGGCCTCAGAACAGTAAGCTTTTAAACTAATACATTCCCGTTATAAAGTCCAACACATTTCTGGTATATTGCTTCCAGCGGCTTTTACCAGACTGAAACATTAAGCAATGGCTTTGAGAGAGCTTAGAAGATAAAGTGCCCACATACATGGTCCTGATGGAAAAAGCACATGGACACAGTTCTCTTTTTTGTTTCTTTATTTAATTGTTTCATTAAGCAAATATTTATCAGGCACTTGTTGTATACTAGGCATTTATCGACTAGAGTAAGGTGAGCAAGGCACAAAAATTTAGGGAAAGCCCCAAACCCAGTAATCAAAATGAATAATATTTTAATGCAACATTTAAGAAATTAAAATTTATGCCTGCAATTCCATGATTAAAAATGTATAAAACATTCAATTAGAGATAGGATCAGTATTAACAATTGTTCCTTTTGCCTCAGGCTCCAATATGTCTGCAGGGCACAGTTGCCAGCACTAGACTATCCTCACATGCCTCCTGGCCCTTGGGTATAAGGATTATCAGGAAGCTGATAAACTGGTGGGGACCTTAAGCTGAGGAAGATGGGAGAATTAGAAGGGCGAGAACTAAAATGTATGAGGTTTCTCTCTGGGGAGATGAAAATATTCTACATTTTTAAATTTTGGTGATGGTTGCATAACTTTGTGAATTTTATTTATTATATCTCAGTAGAGCTATTTTTTTTTTAATGGTAAAAATTGACCTAGACAGGACCTGACAATTAAACTCTAAAAATCTGGCCAAAAACGAAGACAATTTGTAGGGGAAGAGTAGAGGAAGAATGAGGCAAGAGAGAAAAGGGAAAAAACTCAAAGTACTGGAGGAATGAGGATAAATGACTTTCTACTATTCAAGAGGAAATGATGCATAACCCCCTTAAGGATGGAGATGATAGCCACAGCGATAAGGCTGTTTCAATACCCTGGAATGATCTCCTGCTTCTTCAATGAGAAAATGGGCAAGACTGAGGAGGCACAAATCCAAGGTTAGAGAACAACTGTTCTCTAACCTTGGTGAGAGTCTCTAGGATGCCTCACAGATGCTCGCTGCCAAGGAGTGGAGAAAACCCCAGCAAGACAGGCACATGGAGAGCCCAGGCTGTCCTAGTATGCTGGGGTATTGGAGAAACCACCAGGTGGGGAGGGGCCTGCAGGTAGAGATGCCTAATTAAGTGGTGTGGCATGCAGCCACAGGATAAGTATTTGAGTGATCTTCCTCTGGGGTTTATTTGAGAAGGGAAGTTAAAGGATGTGAGAGGGAGCTGGAGTTCTAGCCTGGGCCCATAATTACTGTTTGTTACAGTTTCTGTGGTCCCATAATATTCTCTGCTGGTCTCACCTGCAGGAACACCTGTTACTCATGTGCTCAAGCCAGCCCCACCCTGAGCACACGTTACACTGTCAGGTGTTCAATTCATCATTTGCTATCTTGGAATGTTGGAGCAGAGAAAGCAATCTCCCCTCTACAAATGATGGGAACCATCAGCTGGGCCACTTGAGGGTGGGGAACAGAATTCCTTTCTTCCTCCTGCTCACTGGCACCTGATGAAACCACACAGGGAGGCCACTGGGCAGCAGAGCTCAGTTCCCTGATGGTGGAAAAGGTCAGTGAGAGAAAGTCAGTGGAGACTGCCCCGAACCTGATAGTCCCCAGCTCTCTAACCTCCAACCAGACAAAAAAGGAGACTGAAGGCCTGAGACCATTTACCAACAGTGTTCCACCAGACTACACCAAGGACAACCCACCCTGAAGCAGAGGGAATTTCATCCCATTTTCCAAAACGATTTCTACACTAGTGAAGTTGGGCAGGTAAAAGTGGTGTCTGATGTACCCCACCAATATGGGGAACCTATCGCCAAGCTCACTTGTATGGTGACACCAACAGGAGCACAATTTAAAAAGACATGACTCCATGGTCACAAAAGTTAGAGGAATAAACATCCCCACATTTTCATGCAGAATTTGAGATTTTTTTCCTTAACCTGTCCCCTCATCCTACTTCTTCAGGCCACCACCACCATTCATAGATAAGTTCTATATTCAGACCAGTCTGGAATATTCCAATTCATCTGGGTTTTCCTTCTTCCATGTTTTTGTACATATTGTTCCTTCCACTAGCTCTGGAAATGCACAAAACTTCCTATCATATATGGGCACTGGCCAGGCTTAGAGGACTGTATTTAACTATAGGATCCACAATTTTGATAAATGTGGGAAAATTAATGGAGATTAGAGAAAAAGGAAACTATTAGTTTAGCATTTAATCTTGAAGGAGTAATAGAGAAGGCTTCCTTTTAATTATATTAGCTTTATAAAGACATTACCATAATATAGACATATTGTATGATGCTTGAATCTTATTCCACTGACCCAGAATGAAATATATGTTTAACTCTCATATAACCCAGACTTCTTATTCCACATGAATTGGAGGAGTAGAGGAGTAGAAATTCACTATCATATTAAAATAGAACTTCCCTCTTTATTTCTCCCAGGCTTTGTCTAAATTCTGGGGGCTCAAAATTTGCATGGCATCAATGTTGGAAGCATCCAGTCAGCTCCTTGATGACATCATCTGTACAGCAGCCCATCTGCTGAAATGACCTTTGCACCACAAGCTTCTCAGACTTGAGGCCATGTTGGCCACTGAAAGAACATTTTCTACCTTGTTTATGTAATCCATTTAGATCCAGCTTTTTTTTCTCTCTTCTTTGCTAATACTGAGCCACACTTATAAGCATGGCAATCTTTCTACTGCATTACATGGGGGGAATGTGTCACAGCCATTCATCTCTCTGAGGTCCTCCTCCCCCCTCATACTCGGGCCAGAAAGCCAGGCTCAACACGTCACTGACATCGGGAACCACACAAGTCTAGAATTTGCTATTTCTTTGGGCTCAGTCCAGAAAACAAACAATCAAACAAACAAACAAAAATGAAACAGCATCCTCTGCCTCCAGAAACCATTCTACTCTATTTTTACTTCCCTTTTAATTCTCTTCCTTCATTATGCCACTTTAAGGAATCTCAAATAAGTGAGAGAAGCAGAATGGGGAGTCTTCTTACTTGGAACATTCTTGCCTAAATTTATCTGTTGTGAATTCTTTCCATCCCCCAAAAGGCCTAAGATTTTGAAAGCAATGGATCTAGAAAATAACACTTTTTACCCCTCTGCTGTTTGGTATAATTTCCATCCCTAAGGCAACAGAAATTAATCAGCATGAATGGGAATACAAAGAGAAGTGGAAAAGAAATATTAGGGGATGAAAGATACAAGGAAAAACAGCTACTAATATTTCAAAAGTTATATCCTTTCACAGAACTTTATAGCATGCAGCAGTTCACAAAGCTCAGACATGTTTATCATTTAAGTTTTCAATTAATTTTGTAAATTAGATGCTATTATCCTACTTAAACATGAGGAAGCAGAGTGCTTAACAATTATTCATTCTCCCAACAAATATTTTTAAAATGCCAGGCACCATTCTAAAGGATAAGTGAATTATGAATTTGTGACTAAACTAGATCATGAGCAATTTGAGGGCAGGGAATATGTGACAATGTCTTACCTATTTTTGACTCCTTATATTATCTAGCTCACTACCGTGGTTAATAAATATCTGTTAAATGAAATTACAGGATTCTAAAAAGACATGAAATGCTTTAATTTATTTGAAATTTGCTCTTCAGATTTCTTCATTCCTCATGTGCCTACCGTTTGCTGGGTCTTCTGCTGGGCTCTGGGAAGACAAAGATGAAAACAGTCCATTCCTGACTTTGAGAAGTTTAGACTAGCACAGTACATGTGAATAGGTAATTACACCTCTTTGTGGCAGGGTGATGGTAGGGGAATGATAATACAGTGTAGTAAGCTGCAGAAGAGATGATATTCTCAGCCTGGATTTGTTGAAAAATATTCGGAAGGAGGTAGTTTGTGTGCTGTTTTCTGTACAGGATGTGCCAGTGAGCACAGTGGTAAAGGGGATTCTGATTTGATATCCTTTAAAGACTTCTACTGACTACAAAAAAATCTAAATTCCTTAATATGGCTTGAAAGAATCTTGACAATTTGTTTCTTGCATTCTGCTCCACTATTATATCTTGCTACACACTGTCACAAATTAGATCCTACTCTACATCCCCAATGGACTGCTTACCATTTGCCAAACACTCTAAGATCTTCTATACTTTGTGCCTTTGCATGGGGTAATTCTTTTGCAGGTATAGCCTTCCCATTGTAGCTCTCTAATAAATAGTTGCTCAATTCTTAAGATTTCACTTGAGTCACCTCCTCTATGACATCTTTCCAGATATCCCCAAATGCAACTAACCTCTCCTTCTTTGATCCCCATTATACTCTGTGCAAGTATTTTAGCCCATATAGCACTTTGTTTCCCTCATTGATTTACATATCTCACACCTTTTACTAAAGTATAAGCCTCTAAATAATAGCAGCCATGATTTATTAATATTGTGTCACCAGTACACCTAGTAGATGCTCAATAAGTATTTGTAAACTAGTGTATGAATATGAATATGAATATAATATGAATATGAATATGAAGTCACTTAAGTATGGTAGGCATGTAGAGTGTATAGAATCAAATATTAAGAACAGAGGCTTGAAAAATAGATTGGTTATGTACTATAGGGTAGTCAGATTTAGGAAATGAAATTATAGTGTACCCAATTAAACAGAAATATATATTCATATAATATAGGCTGCTCCATGCAATATGTGGGACATACTTACATTTAACAAATTACCTGTTGATTATCCACAATTCAAAGTTAACTTGGCATGCTGAATTTTGTCTGGTGACCCTACTCTTATGTCATATTGAGGAGTTTAAATGGCTTACTGTATGTAATAGGACAGAGACCTTATCATTTGAATCTGATGAATCCATAGTTCAGATTGTGCCTCTTTACTGTGTGACAGGTTAGGCAAAGGTATACCTGTTTTTTTTTTTTTTACTGAGTTTAAATTCTTTTCTTAGCCTTAGAGTCAGATAAAGTAGAAATAACATTAGAAACTAGGTAAAAATTGCACAATGGAATTGTAAATGTGCATAGCATGGAGAAAAGAGAGAAGGGGATGGTGGAGAAAAAAAAGTCAATATGGTCTTGGCCTTCATCAGAGATTCACACAGCTTTCAGGATATAGTTGAAAAGCTGAAATTTGAAGGGAAATCACATGGATATCATGCAACCCTTCCCAGAATTTTAAGCAGAGGCCAAATGAATGCTTCCCCAGAATCCCCTATCAATTGCAACCACTGACATTCATATAGCTCTTGTGGCACCTGCTTCCACCAAATGCTAGTGTTTTACATTTCTCACAATGTTTCTAAACTCGAATTTGCTACCAGCTATGAACAGATGCACCAGAGAGAACCTATTTGAAAGTGGGTGGCTTATTACGAACAACTTAGTGTCTATAAAAAAAATTCCAACAAGAGCTGGAAGAAAAAATAAAAATACTAGAAGTTCTAAAGAATCTCTTCATAATAGAACAGAATAGTTATCTGGAAATTCTGCAAGTTTGTCAAGGAAACTTGTTTTAGCACCACTTTTCACTCTGGTATAATCTCCTAGAGTTACCTCTGTCTTGGACTCTAACACAGAATTGAACTACTGTCCTACTTAAAGGACTTTTTCTTAAAGTCAGTAAAGTGATCTCCCATGACAAACCTGCAGAGAGAGTGCTCCCATTTTGGATGAGAACATGCAGCTATTTTCTTGGTTTTAACTATCTATTATCACATTGCTAGTACAATTACTCTGAGTTCATTTGGTTTCGTAAAATTGTTTCCCACACTCATTCTATCTGATGGAGATTCTAGTCCATGTTTTCTAATATGGCAGCCACTAACTATGGGTAATTTGGACTGAGAAGTGCTGTAAATGTAAAACATATACTGGATTTTAAAGACAGTTAGAAAAAGTATAAAAATATCACTATTAATTTTTACATTGACCAGATATGAAATTATAATATATCTGATTAAATGAAATATATTACTAAAAATAATTTCACCTGTTTCTTTTTATTTTTAATGTGACTAAAAGAAAATTTAAAATTCTATACATGGTTCACCTGTGTGGCTCCCCTTAATATCCAAAGCATATTTTAATCAAAGTCTAGCAATTATTCTAACTGAATGAAGAAAATGTGTGCTGCTCAAAATCTTCCAACATTGACATAAGCTCCAGAAGTCTCTGAAATATCTCAATGTCACAATTCAGGAAGCAGACTTGGGACAAATATTTGTAAGACACTTTTAAGAAAATTCATCAGCTAATAAACAAAGAGCAATTCAGAAGAGCTGCTTCAATCATATACTTAACCTTACCTTGTATTTTGATATGCGTTATGCCAGCACAGACTCCTTAAACATTCTCATAATATTCATTTAAACACAGTTGCTCTTTTTACAGTGATTTTCATCTCAGTAGGACTAGCAGACAAGATTTCAACATGTTCTACAGCAAATTTTTAATACTCTCTAGTCCAAGGGACATTCATTGAGACTTTCCTGAGTTTCAGGAACTCAGTATAAAACAAATGGAATGGAACATGATAGTGGGAGATGAGACTGACAAGGAAACCAACAAGTATAATACATCATAATGGGTGCCAGGAGAGCACAGAACACAGTAACTTATTCAGCTTGGGTAGGGGCACAGAGGGTTCCCTAGAGGAGTTGTGACTGATAGCAGTCTACTAGGGAAGATCTTGTAGGTTCCATTGCAAAATAATTGGTAGATGCTGCTCTCTGTGAGTAGGCCATCGACACCATGCAAGCTAGTGTCAGGGAGAAAGGGGCCTGATGTCTCCGTGGGTCCATGGACAGAAATAGTTCAAGGTGTGAAGCACTGAGGAGGAAGGGACGCTTAAGAATAGTGTTATTTATCAGTAAGATGTAAGTTTTTCCTAGTTTTTTTGTAAGGATATATAATATTCCTTGCCCTACCACTTGCCCATCACATTACCCCCAATCATCAATAAAAATATGCTTGTTTGATAGCATTTAATAGGAATTTAAAGAAAGATGGGGTGGGTGTTGTGCTCCACCATCTAAGAGAACAATTAAAGGCTAAGACATAGAGTAATCAACAATTAAGTGGAAGTAGCAAATCAGAGATAGAGAAACCTAGGAGAAATATAACCCTTATGAGAATACATGAAGTTCTTTAGTTAGCGATTTGGAAAAGTATCAGTTTCCCACCATTTATGGGAAGGAAACATTTCCCAATGTTTTAATATTAAATAAAATATATGGCCAATTGATTTTTTTACAGTTGTTCATAGTATTCTCTTTTTTTATTTTATTTTTCAAGAAGCTTTAGATTACATAAATGTTACATAAAAAATATGGGGATTCCCATATGTCCCACTGCTTCCCTGTCCCATACTTTCCCACATTAACAACATCTTTTCATTAGTGTGGTACATTTGTTACAATTGATGAACACATATTGAAGCATTGCTACTGACCATGGACTTAACCTAAATGTCCATCAACAGATGAATGGATAAGCAAACTGTGGTATATACATAAAATGGACTATTACTCATAGTATCCTCTTACAATCTCTCTTATTTCTGTAGTCAGTGGTAATGTCTGTCCCCTCAACATTTCTGATTTTATTTATATGCATCTTCTCTCTTTTTTTTGTCAGTCTAGCTAAGGGTTTGTCAATTTTGTTGATCTTCTCGAAGAACCAACTTTTGGTTTTGTTGACTCTCTCTATTGTTTTTCTATTGTTCTCAGTTTCATTTATTTCTGCTCTGATCTTTTTTATTTCTTTCCTTTGGCTTGGTTTGGGATTAGTTTCTCTTCTTTTTCTAGTTCCACCAGGTGTGCAGTTAGTTCTTTGATTTTAGCTCTTTCTTCTTCTTTTTTAAAACAAATTATTTTATTGATATATAATAAAGCATAAATCCATCCAAAGCGTACAATCAATGGTATTCAGTGTAATCACATATTTGTGCATTCATCACTTTAATAATTTTTAGAGTACTTTCATTATTCCAATAATAATAATAATAAATAAACAAAACTCATCACCTCTCAATCTCTCTATGCTTCCCCTGTCATACATAACTGCTATTCTCTTTCCTTCTGTCTAATACTTTTGTATTTATATTTTGTAAAAACAATTTTATGTATGCAATATCACCCATATTTGTGTTCTGCATGAGGTTTTACTATCTTATAAAGTCCCAAATTACAGTTTTTAGCATTCCTTCTAGTATTATATACATGACCTTAGAATTTCCCTTTCAACCACTGTCATACTTATTCAATAGCACTGCTAGTTGCAAACACCATGATATGCTGTAACCATTTCTATTCATTTCCAAATCTTTATAAACAACCTTTTTATCAATTTTACACAGATTAATCCTCAGCTTTCCACTCTCTACCCTTCTTTTGTATTATGGTGACCTATTTTCTAGTTATGAGTTTAAATAATATATTTAGACCATAATTGTGCAATCATACAGCATCTGTCCTTTTGTGTCTGGTTTGCTTCACTCAACATAATGGTACTGGCATAAAGGCAGACACATTGACCAATGGAACCAAATCAAGAACTCTTAAATATACCTATAGTAAGGTGATTTTTGACAAGGTGGTCAAGCACTCCAAGCTGGGCCAAAACAGTCTATTCAACAAATGGTGCTGGGAGAACAAGATTTCTATACCTGAAAGAAACAGAGAGGACCCCTACCTCACACCTTATACAAAAATTAACTTGAAATGGATCAAAGACCTAAATACACAAGTGACAACCATAAAATCCCTAAAGAAAATGTAGGAAAACATCTTCAAAATCTTGTGGTAAGCTGCAGTTTTTAAAAATTTACACCCACAGCACAAGCAGTAAAAGAAAATAATAGATAAATGGGACCTCCTCATAATGAAACACTTTTAAACCTCAAAGGACTTTGTCAAAAGAGTGAAAAGCTGACTCAATGGGAGAAAATATTTGGTAATCACATATCTGATAAGTGTTTAATATCTATGATGTACAAAGAGACCAAATAATTCAACAATAAAAAGACAAACTACCCCATTTAAAAAATGGGCAAAAGGTTTGAAAAGAGAGTTGTCCAAAGAAGAAATACAAATGGCAAAGAAACACGTGAAAAAATGTTCAACATCACTAGCGATTAGGGAAATGCAAGTCAAAACTACAAGATATCATTTCACACCTATTAAACTGGCCGCTATTAAGTTAGAAAACTGTAAAAATTGGAGAGGGTATATAGAGATAGGAACACTTATTCATTGTTGGTGTGAATGTAGAATGGTACAGCCTCTATGGAGAACTATTTGGCAGTTCCTAAGGAAGTTGAAAATAGACTTTGCATGTGACCCTGCAATACCATTACTAGGCATATCAGAAACACTGAGAGCAGAGACATGAAAAGACATCTGTACACCGATGGTCATAGCGGCATTATTCATGATTGCCAAAAGTTGGAAAGAACCCAGATGTCCATCAACGGATGAATGGGTAAACAAATTGTGGTGTATACACATAATGGAATATTATGCAGCAGTAAGAAGAAATGAAATTGTGAAGCATATGAAAACATGGATGAACCTGGAGGCCAATTGATTTTTGATGACAATAGGGAAAGAATAGTCTTTTCAATAAACGGTGCTAGTATAACTTGATAGCCACATGCAAAATAATTAAGCTTGAGCCATATTACACAGAAAATATAAGGGATTCCCATGTGCCTCACTCCCCACACCTCCCACTTTTCCCCACATCAAAAACCTCCTTCACTAGTGCAGTACATTCACCGCAATTGATGAACACACCCTGGAGCACTGCCACCAAGCATGGACCACAGTTCACACTGTAGTCCACATGCTCTCCCACCAAACTCTGTAGGCTATGGTAGGATATATAATGGCATGTGTCTGTCACTGCAATGCCATCCAGGCCAACTCCAAGTACCAAAAATGCCCCCATACCACACCTCCTTTCCTTCCCCCTGACTGCAGCAACCCCAGTGGCTAAAGCCATATTTAATACCACATATAAAAATTGACTCAAAATGCATCAAAGACATAAACATAAGCACTAAGTCATAAAACTCTTAGAAGAAACTATAAATCATAAATCATCATGATAGCAGATTAGGTAATGGTTTCTTAGATATGACAGTCAAACAAAAGCAACAAATGAAAAAAACATAAATTGAACTTCATCAAAATTATAAACCTTTGAGTTTCAAAAGATACTATCAAAAAAAAATAAAAAGACAACACTCAAAATGGAGAAAATATTTGCAAATCATATATTTGGTAAGTGACTTGCATCTAGGATATATAAAGAATTCTTACAACTCAATACTAAGAAGACAAATAACACAATTAAAAATAGACAAAAGATTTGAATAAGCATTTCTCCTAAGAAGATATACAAATAGTTAATTAGTTCATGAAATAATGCTCAGCATCATTAATCATTAGGAAAATGCAAATCAAAACCACAATGAGATACCAATGATCATCAACTAGGATGGCTACAATCAGAAAGATGGACAATAACAAGTGTGGGGGAGGATATGAAGAAATTGGAACCTTCACACATTGCTGGCAGGAATGTAAAATGGTGCAGCCACTATGCAAGTATAGTTTGGTAGGTCCTCAAAAGATTAAAAATAGAGTGACCATATGACCCAGTAATTCCACTCCTAGGTATGGAACTTCCCAAACTGAAAACATATGTCTACTTAAAAACTTGTACACCAATGTTCATAGCAGCCTTATTCATAATAGCTGACAAGTGGAAACAACACAAATGTCCATCCACTGATGAATAAGTGAACAAAAGAAGGTATAATGATACAATGAGATATTATTCAGAATATTATTCAGACAAAAAAAGGAGTAAAGTGCTGCTTCATGTTAGTATATGAGTGAACTTTGAAAGCATTAAATTAAGTGAATGGAGTCAGACATATATTGTATGATTCCATTTATATGAAAGCTCTAAAATAGGCAAATACATCAAGACAGACAGTAGATTAGTGTTTGCTGGTGTGTGTGTGTGGGTGGAGAGTGACTGCTAATGGGAATGAGGTTTCTTCTGAGGTGATAAAAATATTCTAGAGTTAGAGATGATGGTTTTACACCTTTGTGGCTATACTAAAGAAAACACTGAGTTGTATACTTTAAAAGCATGATTTTGTGGGATGTAAGTACATCTAAATAAAAAGGCAAATGCAACACCAGTGAAGTCTGGGGAGGTCCCCAGGTTAAAAATTATATATCTATATCTATATCTACATCTATATCTGATCTACATGAATTGAATATTTACTATAAGCTATGCCCCTTTCTGAGCTTGTTAAACTTTAAAAAAAAATTTTTTTAATGTTTTGATTTTTTATTAAAGAGTTTAGAGATATACAGAAATATCATGCATAAAATATATAAAATACAGCACCACCCTATCATTATCACCTTGCATTAGTGAGGTACATTTGTTATAGTTAATAGTGCAATTATAAAAAAGTTCTTTCATGAATTATGAAAAATATACATATTTTTATCCAATTTATTCTTCACAGTGATTGTGTAAATTAATTATTAAGGCCCACATTTCAAAATGGAGAAGACTGATGTTCAGAGATGTAACTGGATGAGAAATAAATGAATAAATAAATGTAAAATTTACTTAGAAAATGTCCCTATTCCTATATGGCTCTGAATCCATCTAAAACAGTTATTGATGCTTATTAATGTAGATTATTTTTAGGGTCAGGAATTGTACCAAGTGGCTTCTATGTAATCTCCAGTCTTCTAAGCCTCCTTGCCATATCCAGCACCTAGAGACATTTCACCTTGGCCAGTAGAGTAAAATTCCACCCAACATCCTGTTCCAATACAGAGATATGGTAACTTAGGCTTTCATACCACAGAGCTGCATATCCATGTAATGCTAGCCCTGTCCAAGAAAGAAGATAACAAGATGTTGCAGTTTGGCAGTTTGATGTAATTATGAATTCCAAAAATCTATATTAGATTATGCTTGTAAACTGATCTGTTCATCTGGGCATGATTAAGTTATAACTGGAGTTTGATTGGGCCATGTCAGTAGGGCATTGAGCCCCACCCCTTGGTGGGTGGGGGAATCAAATATAAAAGGCAAGGCAAAGGACAGTGGAAATAGTTTTTGATGTTGGAATTTTGTTGTTGGAGAGAAGGCCCCGGGATAGAGATGAGCCATTCACCTGAGCGTTCACAGCTGGCCTTGTGGATAGAAGCAAAGCCTAGGGAGCCTAATAGTCTACAGCTGACCTTGTGGAGGAACCAGAGGAGCTAAGCCTGGAGAGAAAGGCAGCCCTGGGAAGACAGGAACCCAAGAAGCCTGAGCCATGGCAAACTTCAGCAGCTATCTTGCTCCAAAACATGGCAATGGACTTTGGTGAGGGAAGAAACTTATGCTTTATGATCTGGTAACTGTGGACTTCTACCCCAAATAAATATCCTTTACAAAGATCTTCCAATCTCTGGTATATTGCATTAGTGCCCCTTTGGCTGACTAATACACAAGACTCCCTGCTCAAGGTCACTGCATGTGTTTGTGCCATTGAGTTCCATTGACCAAATATTCTCATTTAAGGTACAAAGTGGCCCCTCCCAACTTTATACTAAAGGCTGGATACATGGAGTGGAAACAGCAGACATCAATCTATTTACCCAGATATGATACAAAAGTGAGTACATTATTCTCAGGGGTGCTTTTCAGCTGACAGTGATTCCAAACATTTTTACCATGAATTTTTGCAATGTTAACCCATCTGCAATTTTCTATGCAATGAATGAGAGGATTTGGGAAGTTGAGTGACCTCTAAATGGTTCCATGTGGTTGGACCATAAGAAGAGGTCAAGGAAATGGGAAGAGATGAGGCCAGTGACAGGGAGAAGGTCAGCATAAGTGAAGTTCTGAAGGGTTTATGGTCATATTAGGAGTTCAGGCTGAATCCTCCCGGAAGTGGGAAACCATCACATAGTTTTAATAAGAGAGCTGTGGTGGTGGTCAATGAAAAGGAGGAAATTGGTGATGTTCCAGGCAATAAGATTTGTGAAGAACACAAAGATGAATAAGTCCTAGAATCTGTCCTCTTTCATGAAGAAAACCAGCTATAGAGTAAAAGATAAAGGAAATGCAGAGCAATATCTATCCCATGCAAATCAAAGCATAGGTAATATGTACTAGGAATTCATTGAAAGATAAATTATTAGAAGATGGAGTGAAGAGGCTAAGAGAGTGAAACAGAGAAATCTGAGAGAGGACATGACTCAACAGGATCAAAACAAGTGGATTCAGAGGGGAGGAAAAACAGGAAAGGGTTGAAACAATCCACAGTCCCTGAACAGGATGGCCACAACTTAGAAGAAAAGAGAATGGTGCTACTGGATTCAAATCCCAGTTTCAGACTTTCTACTGGTGTATCTTTGAGTTAGGTACATAGGCTCTTTCTTACGTAGGTACCTCAAAACTACACCATATCCTTTATACATTCCTTGAATAGAGCCCTTTCTAGAGTTTAAATATAATAAAACTTCAAATATTCCTTAGTTTTACAAACTTCCTTGGACAGGTGAATTAGTTATGTATATTTGATGAAAAGTTGTTTGCTTGATAAACACATCCCTGCTACACAGTCACCATCCACAGTGCAGTCAAATGACAGAGAAGGAATATAAATGAAAAGCCATGAAGGGTGCAGTTGGTTGCAGGTTCTTATTCAAAAGCAGCCCTCTCATGATTCTCTCTGTTCAGGCTGGATGGGTTCCAGCATCAGCAAGAACCACAAACCTCAGCAACACGTCTCCACCCATGATGGCCTTGTTGTCATAGAAACATGTTTTTCATAAAAGGTCATAAAATCAAAATATCCCTGGAGGAGCAAAAGTACCTTGGGAAGCACATTCCAAATGATATTGAAATTAACCCAGGACTTTCCAGGGAAAAGGAAAATTTTGGAATAGCAGCTTTTGATTTTCTCTTCTGCATTTTAACTCCAATCTGGAGGAATTCCAGGCCTCTGGATAAAATTAAATGATAATGGATCCAAGGTACAGAAAACATTTTACCTCTTAACCAACTGCCTCACTCTGAAAATTCTGGAAGAATACCATGAAGGAAAGATGGGGCAGTAGGAAAAGACCTGGATTTGAAATTGGATGACCTGGCTCTGCCACCTCACAGGATTATGAGCTTCTAGGGCACTTCATTTCTATAATCCTCATTCACATTTTCTGGTAAGTGGGGAGAAAACATAAGAAAGGTAACAAGGTAACTAAATGTAGTTCAAGACCAAATGTTGCCACATTTCATATTTCCTTCATAACACTTTGGTGAGGCAGGTACTGCTGTCCCCATTTTACAGAGGGAGAAACTAAGACTTAAGTAACTCACCAAAATCACATAGCTGGTAATTACCCAGGTCTTATGTCCCAAGCCCAAGCTCAGTAGACAATGATTTTCTGCTTTCCTTGTGGGAAAAATGAGGTTAAAATACTTCCTTGCCACCACAACAGATGTTTGCAAAACAAAAAGAAATAAGTGAATGTGATGAAGCTTTGTGAAACTCATTGTGCACTATCCATGTCTTTGAAGGCATTCTATGATAGTAAAGTTGGACCTGGATTAAGCATCATTCATTGTCATCCATGTCATCTGTTCCTACACTGCATATGGAGAAGAAGGGAATGGGAGACAAAAGGTACCATGACTGAGTCTCAGCTAGATAGTATGGCCTCTTGCATTGCTCAAAAATGCAAAAATCACTCTGTTTTCTGAAGTCTGCTTAGTGTTCAGCTCATGGGGACACACTTTCCCAAGAATAGAGTTGGAGAGAGTTTCCAGGCCTGCAGGGGCTGTATCTCCAAAGACTGAGACCAGGCTCTGTTGGTGGAAGTTATTGTAGGTTTCATTTAGGGTATTGACTCAATGGGTGACTGTGAAGAGCTCAAGCCCAGGGCAGTGGGTCAACTAGAATGGAATGTTCTTCCCTGTCAGGTTGGTCCAGCTCCCACAAACCAGATGAAGTATGAACAAGCTCAGACCAGTGGAGGACAAATGGAAAGAGCCTCAGGGTGTACAGTGTTTGCTTCCAGGGAGAGTAATTTGAGGAGAATGAAGGAGCATGGCTCAATGGGAATGCATGGGTTTAGAGGCAGAGCTGGGATCAGAACCTGAGTTTGATACTTACCAGCTTAGTTACCTGAGGCAAGTTATTAACTTCCATGAGCTCCAGTTTCCACATTAGTAAAGTGGAAATGATACTCCCTAACTTAAGGACAATAAAGTCATGGTCACATAAGGTTCAGGAAATCAGTGTTATTGTAACAATATTGCTGAAGTGAATGTTGATGGCTTGGTGTTGATGAAAGCTACCTTCCATTATCAAAATCGTGGGTATCCCTCTTATATTCAGTGCAAACTACAGTTTACAAAGCTCTTCCACTGTCCTCATTTCATTTGCTTCATTACAAGCCTATGAAGTGGGCAATGAAAGGATTATTTCCTCTTTTTACAGATAAGGAAACTGTGGCTCAAGGTGACAGAGCTAGTAGGTACAGAAGCAAGGACTATCACCTAGGCTGGTTGACTCCTGGCCCTGTCTCTCTCTAAGTTGGTTTCCTAACAACATTCCTCTAACAGGAAGCTGACTACACTTCATTTCCAGGATGGCATTAAGGTTAGTTGAATGTTGGAATCTTTCATATGCTTTTCAGCCAATAAGTTTTAGGCTCAACACTTCTCGTTGAATGAATGGGAACATAAATTCTATTGCATATGTGCATTAGTCAGGGTTCTCTCAGGAAACAGAATCAGCAGGAGATATCTGTCAATAATATGAGATTTTATAAGAGTCCTTCATGCTACCATGGGGATGGACAAGTCCAGTTTCCAAAGGCATGCTGCAAACCAGGGGTTCTGATGAAAGTCCGATGAAAGGTCCTTGATGAGTTTCTGGGAGAAGTTGGCTGTCCAATGACGAGCTGGGAAATTCTCTCTGAATGTTGAAATCACTTCCCCTTTTAAGGCATTCAACTGATTGGATACAAGTGTCACCAATTGATGATGCAATCTCCCTGATTGCTGCAGATGTAATCATCCATACACGCAGTAAACTCACTGGTGATCGAAGTCCATAAATGCTCTTGTATTACAATTAGCCCAGTGCTTGCTGGTCCAAACACCTGGAAACAATTACCTGGCTGAGTTGACACATTAGCCTAACCATCACAGTTCACCCCTTGTCAACTGGGCAACCATACACATTACCCTAAACCATGCTTAGTCTCTAAGTAAAAACAATAACAGACAAGCATGCATGTATATTTCTGCCTTACATTGTTCAACTCCCATGTGTACAAGTGGAAACACATTAATTCCCCAAAGAATTGGGTGCAAGTCCCTGGGTAATATTCACTCTTAAACTTGACATCCTTAAATACTATGACATGAAATTAATACAAGTTTTCATATCATGGGGAAAAGTTTGGGGAAGAAAACAAGAAATTTGTTTTGTGTACATATACAATCATACT